>SNQJ01S0061111.1:78407-88915 GCA_010110895.2 Picea sitchensis | reverse complement strand
AGGATTTAAGTTTGGATCTGTAGGATTCACAGTGAGGTTAGTGTCACCTAATTGTTCTCTGATATCAGAGAAGTCCAAAGGTTGACCCCACGGACGATTTGGTTGCCTCAAACGGGCTAAGGCAGAATGTGTTTTGATAAGAGATTGGCGGACAATCTGTTGTATGTCACCACCTGTAGGATTAGGGGTTGTTGGCTTAACTGTGATATGTGGATCGTCGGTTGAAGTAGTTGTTGTTTGAAGGGGAATATTATCGTGTGAACGGCTTCTAGTCACTATAGGTGAGCGATTAGGGCGGGGAGGAGTCTTGCGACCACCTCATGCCATTAATTAAGTTCAGGCCCTCCTTCTAGCGCCATTTTTTGAAGGGCAAAATCGACTGTCCGTCAACTGAGAGAGTGGAACCGGTCCGGGGTTGTATAATAACCCAAGCCGTTTGGGATGAACCACCCTGATGGGTTTAGCGGATCTGTTAGCCGATCTAAGGTCCTAAGAAAACAAAAAGAAAACAAATCTAAACTAACTAATCTAACTAAAACTAAATAAAACAAACTAAACTAACTAACAATTAATAAAACAAACTAACAAACTAACCTAATTACAACTAACTATTAAACAAACTAACTAATCTACTATCTCCATATATACAAACTACTAACTAATACTATTCTAACTACTATCTGAAATATAAATTATTTACAAAATGTACAATGTCTACGATTTACAGATTTAAGTAAAACCTGAAAAAATTCATTTGCAATCTGACCTAAGACAGAGAAAGGTATTTTTTGTTGATTTTATAATTTTATAAACAAGAAATAAAACAAAAAACTAACTAAACTAAAAACTAATATACTAATTCTACCTATAAATCTAACTAAACTTATATCTAAACTAAACTACTAATAAATACATTAAGCAAACAAATGACAAACTGACCTGGAAACGCTCTAGATTTGTCCTATGTATGATGATCTTCGAAGCTAGTCGAAGGAAGGAAACTCGCACCGAATAATCCAAAAGCTTCTCATAAACGATAGCTGCAATGCTCTTTGAGTTTGTTTACAGGACAAACAAGACATAAAAATCATAACAATTATATGATTTATAAATCTCTGCAATTAGGTAAACCTGTTATGAAAAAACTTATACCTAATAATTCAATTGATGAAGAAGAGAAATCTGTCATTCACAAACTGAATCAAGTAATTGCTATGTTTTTTAAATACTGGAAGAAATCAGATATGGATTATATTAATTAAATCATATCATTTGCAAAAGACTAAGATAGCTAAAGTAGTCGTTAACCAAATGCAAATTGATAGACATAAACATGAAACAAAAGATTGATATTATGAAAAGCTAAAGCTGTAGCAGAACATCAACTTATGTCTCAGTTTCTATTAAAATTCCATATCCTTGTTCTCCCACGAATGAGGATCATCCTTATTACAAAAATAATAAGTATTTATAAGTTTTTTCACAGGGTAAAACCTCCCTGTGGAAGTTATCAAACTGTTTACATAATCTGGGAAGATATTCCCAAGTTCAACTAAACTAGGAAACTAAAATAAAACTAAAGCATCTAAATATCCTCTAGACTGTCCATCAAATCCCAAGCAATTCGAATTCACCTGAAAAGGGTCCAAAATAGACAAGTTAGAAGACTCTTTTATTAATAAAATGATAAAAATTTAATTCTATAGACTAGCTACATAATCATTTGATTCTGTAGCTGGTCTAAATAAAGTACAGAATCGACATTCAAATCGATTAAAAAAAATCTTTTCAAGATTTCAATTTAATTGACATCAATAATCATTTGAAAATGAACCATTTAATTTGAAGTTGTTATATCACTCAAAACTAAACAAGATCTGAATCAATGAATGCCTACAGAGATGGGCATATTATGTTTCTTGTATCACCACAAAATCAAATGAACAGAAGCATAATCCAATCATTGTGAAATCGTTTAGTATCAATTTGGAACCGACACAATCAAAACAAACCGCATACAATCGTTATGCTATCTCATCAGCAAGGGATACGATCGAAACCACACAAGATCGTTATCATATCATTATCACTGTGTTGACATAGCCACGGAAATTCAAACTGGTGCGGAAATCAATTTAAACAAAATCGTAACTGGATCGATTGATCAACAATAGAATTATTGCAAATTGGGTGAATAGGATTGATCGACTTTGATCAAAACGAGATCGTTCCAATCAAACGAATCACAACTGGGTTTAACCAAATCGTTATACAATTTTAAAACCAGACAAAGCAATAATCATAATCAGAATCCAATTCCTTAAAATGATGGAGCTAACGACGATCTGACCAAGCGAATCAATCGACTGGGTTTAACAATAGTCATTGTTCTATAATTTGGGCATATTTTCACAGATTCAATGAGATCACTGTTTTTACAAAAATAGAGTATTTATAACCAAAATGAATTGAACACAGCGATACTCATGATTTTAAAAATTATATAACACAGCATATCATAACAAGTATCCTCCCGAAAACATTTACCAATCACAACATACAAATGATAACGAGATCGAATCCGAGCAAAATTGTATTCTAAATTGAGCATAAAAACTTGCCGTGTAGAGTAGATACAAAACAAATTGTATTGAAAACACACCATTACTTTCGTTACTTCACTCAGACAAACTTAGAAAATGAAATCCAAACGAATAACCACTAAATACAATCAAGATCTATAGGCAAATCATATATGAAATCGAAATTCCTTCTATCTTTATCAAAATGAAACCATGTACAGGATGATCACCGAATGACAGAGGCATTTGGATAAGTGACCGAGTTATTTAAAGACTGAATTCAAATCATTACATCAGACTAGATTATTTACAAAACAAAAACGCTGTCAAAACCGTACCTGTGTAGCGACGAGGCTGCTTGATTATGCTAGCTTGGAATTTACAACAGCCGTGGTTGATTCCATGTTTTTGAACAGGATGGAGCCGGTTGTCTTTTGCTTTTTATCTGTTGCTTGGAGCTTGGATTTTTGACTGGTTAGCACTGCAATCTGGTCTTCCAATGATTGAATCTTCGATTGGAGTATCGGAACATCAATATAATATCGTTCTAACCACGAATTGCATTGGTCACAAGGTGACTGTGTGGGTTTAGAAAGAGCAGGCGAGGGTTTGTCCAAATGACCGAGGGTTTCATGGGGAAATTTAATACACAGGTAGTCAGGGTCGTTCTTTAGGCAGGGGGGAAGGTTTGATACAAAATCATAAGGGGGCTCGGGACATAAAACTTGCGAGTAGGGGTACTCGCTGGTGAGAAAACACTCAATATCAAAATCGGAATCCTCGCTCAGAATGATAGGGTTAGACTCGGCAGAGGGTTTTGGTTTGTTTCTGGCCATTCTCGAAATGAGCCGGGCATTCCTTTTCCCTTTGGCATTGGCAGTAAGGTTTGCCTTGGTCTTTTTTCTCATAGGCTTTTTAATGGCCTCTGCACTCTTAGTTACAGTGTCGGGTAAGTCACCACCAAGGTCGGTTGAGGGTTTAGGCAGTAGGAGGTGTAAGGGTAAAGGCAGTTCAGCCTTGGTTTCGATTACCATAGGCTTATCAATCAAGATAGAGTCTGTGTCCTCAAAGCCATTACGGGTGATGAAAACCCTCCAATTATCACCATGCAAACTCAAATGATAAACAACGATGAGCTTAATAATCCCATGGTGGAACAGGCTGTTGTCAGCCTTGTGCCTCTTAAACTTTTTTGACATTTTATAAAGGCTCCGATGAAAATAGAAAGGCATGTTTAGAGGATACCCTATAAAAATCATTAGCAGACGCATGTGGTAGAGGAACACAAGCCTATATCGACCTTCACAGGTCATGAACTGCTTGACTAGCATTAAAAATTCGTTCCATCATGGTTTAGGCATAGATATGGGCATACCTCTGTCACAAGAGGTGACTTTGCGCGATTGAAACAACAATGTCCATGGCACTTCCTCGACCTTGCAATTCTTAAACCAACGATGCCCCAAGGTAGGTAACCCTGTAGCTGAGCTGATAAACTGTTCATCGATCTCTAACTGTATATCACCTACCTTGGCTCGACATCCATCGAAAGTCATGGAAAACTTTCGTGCTACACAAAGGTTAAAACCCTCAAATCGTTTCACGAAGGTAAGCCATCCACTGTCCTCCAAATCTCGGTGGGCATTGTCAAACATTAACAGGGCTTGATTTCCATTGGGCTCGACTCACACGACTGGTGCCATGGAGCCGAACACATGGTAAGGGAAGGGTTTGGATTCACCAACACACACAGGATCAGAGCTACTCGAACTAACAACAACGAACGAGAAAAATGGATAAGCATAAATACGAGCATGCGAAAGTGGTGGAGTCTACCATGCAAAATATTTATTATCCAAGTACAAATGCCGATTTACATATCTGTTCAATTCATAATAGTAATTCAACCATCGAGTCATATCACTTAATGAAATCAAATGTACATACCAATGCGCGCAAATGTTATGCCATAGTGTTTAAACACCCGACTTATAAATCAAAGCCAAAATCAACTATGTGCCAATGTATCAATTCATATAATCAAAAGTTCAACCAAGGTGCCAAACGATATTCATATAGTCGAAAAGCCAAAAGATCAGGCAAGTCATATAAAGTGTCAATCCAAATGCTAAATGCCTTACAAACTCAATAAAACCAAGTTATATAATCAATCGAAGTATGAGAACTGATTAGAGGATCTTGCCAGTTGTATAATGATCAATAAAAGGTAAGCGCAATAGGCATAATGACAAAAGAGATATTGACAGTTCAGATAATGATCGAAATACGACTTCGAAAGGAGAATTTTTCACGCTTACAGTCGTGAAAACTTAATGAAGACAAATGTGCAAATGTCACAAATAATGAAAATATCGTCTATTTGAAAATTGCGACAAAACTTGATGTTTGCAAGACATAGGTGTAGGCAGCTTATAGGATCATAAAAAAAAGGTGAATTGGCTGCCAACAGGACTGGACTTCATTGGAGAAATACACCCCCTTCTTCAGGCCAGCATAGGTGGATTCTCACTACCACCGATTATTTCACCAAATGGATCGAGGCAGTACCAAGCAGACAAGCCACTGACTCTGTTATTATCAAATTCCTTGAAAATAATATTTTGTCTCGCTTTGGATGTCCTAGAAAGATCATGACTGACAATGCAGCTGCCTTTTGGTCAAAGAAGCTCATAGATTTTTGCAACCAGTATCACATTGGTTTGGGGCATTCCACAGCCTACTATCCTCAGGGGAATGGGTTGGCGGAATCTTCAAACAAAACTTTGGTAAATATCATCAAGAAAACATTGCAGAAAAAAAAAGAAATCATGGCACAACAAGTTGGTGTTCGCATTATGGGCTGACAGACTGACTACCAAAAGGTCAATTGGTATGTCACCATACCAGCTGATCTATGGCACAGAGGCAGTTTTCCCCACTTCTTTAGGAGTCCCTGTCATGAAGTTAATTCAATATGTACAAGCTGAGCCAAATGACTCACAAAGAAGGATCAATCAGATGATCCATTTGCATCAGACTAGGGAGGACGTTTTTAACAAAACTCAGGTCATCCAAGAAAACATCAAGAAGATCTTTGACAAACGAACCAAGGAGGATGATTTTGAACTAGGAGATTTGGTGCTGAGATGGGATGCCAGAAATGAGGACAAGGGAAAGCATGGAAAATTTGACAATCTGTGGACAGGGCCATACATGATTCAAGCTTTCAGGGGAAATAATGTTTTCTTGCTAAACAACGCTGATGGGTCAGATCTGCCAGGAGCACCTGTGAATGGAAGAATGCTGAAACATTATGTACCACCTCAGTAGAGATTCGATTTTTCATTCTCCATTGTACATACCATTTTTATTTTTATTTTTCACTTTCATTTTCCGAGTGAAGAACATTAGCCAGTTGGTTGAAGCCCGAAGAGAAGGCCCTAAGCTGTTGAACACTGTTCTTCCATTTTTTGAGAATAAAACCCAACGAAGGCTGCTAGGTAGAAATTCTCAGAATGATAGGAACCACGATTCTTGGCACTTCACAGGGCAAGTACCATCCCCAGGTGGAGCTGTTGTTATCACCCTATAAGTTATAGGAATCAACTGGTGACTGGAATTTTATCTGTCTCTAGTGTTTTTGTTGACAAATGATTTTGCATTCTGCAAATAATTTGAAAAGAAAAGAAAAAAGAAAAGAAAAGAAAAAAGAAAAAGAAAAGAAAAGAAAAGGAAAAAGAAAAGAAAATAAAAGAAAAAGAAAAGAGGGCATAAAAGAATTGAAATAAAAAGCCCCATGCAATAATAGTAACTTGGTCCATACCTTTCAAGCATGGCCAAGTCCTTTTTAAATTTGATGTTGATAGGGTAGTGAATGATTTGGCTAAACAGTTTAATCTTAGCCAAAGTGTATAGGTTAGATTAGTGAATAAACCTGGCCAGACAGTTTAATCCTGGCCAAGTAGCCCCAGGGTAGAGTAATTTTCTTAACCCAACAGTTTAATCTGGGTTAACTGTCATAGGAAACTAGGCTAGAACATAGGTTAGTGTCACTGTTGCTTCGTTTCAATAAAGCCATCTTGATGTAAGTGTTGCACCATGATTCAAATGCTTAGAAAATCATTTGGTCGAAGCCCCATGGTGGTGTTTACTTGAAAATTTCGGGGGAAAAACCCATAAAGTGCATCTATCCTAAGTTTTCCCCAGAACATGTGCTTTTCCGCTCTCGGTTTATACTTCCTGCGCATACCAACGGTCCTGATCGCGACGCCTAGAGCTATGGTTCTCAGAGCATTCCGGACCCCCTCGACCATTCTGCTTTTAACCAGGGGGGGTCCGGAATCGGTGATAACAGTTGCGTGCATCTGGACGGACCAGAGATGAGCGCTTAAATCAACGGTCCAGATTGGATTCCGGACCCCCCCTTCTGTTATGCCTTTAATGGAGGGGGGGGGATCTGGAATGAGTAATAAAGGGCGCGCTAAGATCTGTGGCCAGGAAACGGGCACGTAGATCAATGGCTCTAAATGGATTTCGGACCCCCCTGGCTGATCTGCTTTTAACTGAGGGGGGGGTCCAGAATGGTTACTTTCCTCTGGCAGGCCCTTTGTCCTATGTGGTGTAAATCTATTGGTCCCGAAGTCCCATCACCATCAGCTATCTCACAGAACCCTTGTCACTTATGGACGTCACCTTCCACTTGTTCCACTTGTGCCCGAGTTATGTCCCATCCCATAACTGTCGTCAGTCCCCTACCCCCTTTCACTCATGGCAAGCCCCTTATTGCAACTTTTGCCTCCAATCCCTAGCCGCCATGTCACATGTCCATTTTTTTGGCCTCTATCACATGCCATCTCACCCCCAAGTGGCCCGTTGTCCATTTATTACTGGATAACCTATCCGTTATCCAGCTGACCTATCTCCCGCGCCCGATCGACCCCAGTTTTAAATAAAACTAGCGTTATTCTTCTTACATTCACTATTCACCCATCGCACCAGAGAAATTTCATCGCCTACTCCTCCGTTGCACCCCCATCGCCTTCATCCACAGTCAGTCGACCCCACTAACTTTGTGTTTATTGCAGGTACTGTTGCAGAAATGGCACCAAAACCCAGACAAGCAGAAGGAGAAGAGAATCCTTTTCTCTCGCCTCCTGTCAACCTGGACAAGATCCCACTAATCGACAAAGATAGATTCATCGTAGATACTAAATGCGATTTCGATTTCTCAGACCTCCAGTCATGGCTCAGGGAGTTTTTCTTGGACCAGAGCGATGAAATTGGACTCTGGGAGTCCAATTTACCCCATTCCCCAGATCCACCATTTTCCTGAGTTTGCACTTAAATGCCAAGCTCATTATATTCCCGAACAGAGAGTCGTCATCTCCTCATCCGGAGACACCCTGTTCCTCATCATGCCTGAAGACATAGACCAGATGATGCAAATTCCCCGAGCCGACTCTGCGTCCCCCTTTGACCTGGAAATCCTTACCGAATTGTATCAGAAAATGACTTTCCCTCAAAGAGCTCAAATATTCGAGTTGTTCCTTCCCACCTCCGCTAAATTCCCTTCCACAAATCCCCCTTACCCATCATCCATGTTCTCCATGAAGGGAAACCAGGTCATTCCTTCCCTTTTCACTTTACTGGGATACTATTCCGACCAGTGGGTAGATGAGCCCATTTTGGGTTTTCTATCCATTTTCTCCACTGACGAAAAACCCACCA
The DNA here is from genome assembly GCA_010110895.2 of Picea sitchensis. Lineage (NCBI taxonomy): Eukaryota > Viridiplantae > Streptophyta > Pinopsida > Pinales > Pinaceae > Picea > Picea sitchensis. The sequence goes on along the minus strand of SNQJ01S0061111.1, from coordinate 80,606 downwards.
TCCGGTTCGATTTCAGTACTTTCTTGGAAAATAATATTCACGAACAGTTCGTGAATTTTGGCACGGAGGGCATGTTCAGATACTCTTCCCTACTGGCATGCATGTTTGTCTTCTTTCAAGCGGATAAATTTAGTTTTTCCATGCAGAAAATGGATGAATATGGTAAACCTCAGGCAGTCACAGCATGGACTTCCTTGCTGAAGCAAACTCCACAGAGTACAGCTTCAAGGCATTCATTGATTTGTTTTACCAGCCTGTGGTAAGCATGTTGAGCAGCAGGCCCGAGCCTCGAATAAATGACGAAGTCCAGAGGATCTTACATCTCTCGGACAACACAAAGACCGGGGATTGGTACCTATATGAAAATCATACCAAGATTAGAGTATACGGTTGCGAATTGGCGCCGTATAAGCTGCCCAAATATTTGCCTGTAAGAATCTTTGCTTTAGAATACATAAGGAATATTATGAATTCAGATGATATCCATTTTGTATCATTGAAGAAGAAGCAGCAGCTTCGAATCAAGGGGCAGATTGGCTCCTTCATCTGCAACAGTCAAGGCACTGGGGAGGAAGCTGACAGAATGTTGAAAGAAATGAAGTTCTTTTTGAGTTTCCCCTGGCACTGTGATCCTTATGGAATCATCTCAGAGATGAGGGTGAAGAACAAAAACATCCCGTATGTTCATGTGTCCAAGCCCGAAATTGAAAAATTCACCAATCAGACAGTATGGGTGCCTGACACCTTGGTTGAAGTGGAACAACAAGATCACCCGACCACTGTGCCACCAACGACCACGCCACAGGTCCCTAAAGAAAAGAGGCGTCATCAAGACTCATCTCCGCCTGTCACGGAGGTATCATCCGAAGAGTTCCAGTTGCACACTAAGAGGCCCAAGACAATTTCAGTTCCTGGTCCAACTGGAGAAAAAGAGGTTTCGCCTACCACAGTGACCAAGCCGATTGTTCCTCCCTTCAGTTCGAGCCTCTATAAGGAAATCACCCCATCAGTACCGAAGAAATCCACAGACTCCCCACTGGACACTCAGCCAGGCAAGACTGGGCCCAAGTTGAGCATTTTTGAGAAGTGTGAACTGATCAAGAAGAAGAATCAGACCCTTACCAGCAATACTTATGCTCAGTTTCGGAAGCAGACATCGACTGCGCAACATAGGCTGTTGTCTGCATTTGACATAGAAAAGGGTCGGATGCACATGGCCTTCCTGCAGGCGTAGGTACCAGAGCCCAAGGTGATCAAAAACTACAATAGGCCCACCTTCGAATTTTAGACAAAGGACGTGCACCTAGGAGATCAGATGGACTACATAAGCAGACAGGGGAGATGGTATTCCATATGTTGGCACATGCTTCCGCTTCAACAGCCAAATTGTAGGTGTCGCTCAACAATGCCCAAACGTAACTCAAGATGGAAAAGATATCATCCTTTGCGAAAGACAATCGGATCAAAACTTTGGAGGAGCTGGTCCTCAAGATCGGCGATGACCCTTCCAACGTCAAAGCAACAGAGGAGATGATAAAGAAGAAGAATGCTGACATTGCCTCTTTGAGGAAACAACTGAAACTCCCGCCCACAAGGGACTCATAGGCGAAGGAGATAGCAGAGAAAGAAGGCGAGAAGGACGAAATGCTCAAGCTGCTCATGGAGCAGAATGCATAGCTCAAAGAAATGGAAGCGGAGATGGAGAAATTTTTAAAGGAGAAAGAGAAACTGAAGTCAATGGAAGTCATTCCACCAACTGCCATCCCAATTTCTGGGACAAGCACAACACCAGTGAATGCAGTCCCCTCCACTACTTCATCGACACCTCAGGAGAAGACAGTCGAGCTGGCTGTGTCCATGGAAAGGATGAACCTGCAGGAGACAGAGATCAGCAGGCTTAAAAAGGAGATTGAGAACCTGCAGGAGCTCAAATCTTCCTTCCAGACCAGCCTCTCCAAGGAAAAACAGGTAACAGAGAAGCTCAAGCAGGAGCTACAGCAGCTACAAAAGCAAACAGTGGCAGGAAAGACTCTGGCTGAGGTCAAAGAGAATGTATGGACAGACATCAAAAATTCCATAAATGAGATATGGCCAATGATCCAAATCATGTTTGAGCAGAATGAATTGGTCCTAAGGAGAAAACAGGCCATTGAGAAGATCAGAGTAGAATTGGGAGACATGCCAACACAGGCAAATGAG
>SNQJ01S0061111.1:61636-74068 GCA_010110895.2 Picea sitchensis | reverse complement strand
TACAGTCAGCATCCCCAAAATTTCCCTGTTTGGCTTTTCGGACAGAAGGCGATATCTTCCTCATACGGACTCCGTTTGTGATAAAAATTATACCACGGGATTCAGGAAGATGAGCCGGACGTCATGGCGCAGGTTTCGTCGCATTTCGAGCACTTTCATTTTTGAGCATTTTTAAGCCCTATCTGGCTTCTGGATCTGTTTTCAGATCAAGATCCCAGTGGTCGACAAAGACAGATTGATCGTAGATACTAAATGCGATTTTTATTTCTAAGACCTCTAGTCATGGCTCAGGGAGGTTTTCCTGGACCAGAGCGATGAAATTGGACTCTGGGAGTCCAATTTACCCCTTTACCTCTTTCCCCAGATCCACCATTTTCCCGAGTTCGCACTTAAATGCCAAGATCATTATATTCCCGAATAGAGAGTCGTCGTCTCCTCATCCAGAAACACCCTGTTCCTCATCATGCCTGAAGACATAGACCAGATGATTCAAATTCCCCGAGCCGACTCTGCGTCCCCCTTTGACCTAGAAATCCTTACCGAATTGTATCAGAAAATGACTTTCCCTCAAAGAGCTCAAATATTCGAGTTGTTCCTTCCCACCTACGCTCAATTCCCTTCCACAAATCCCCCTTACCCTTCATCCATGTTATCCATGAAAGGAAACCAGGTCATTCCTTCCCTTTGCGCTTTACTGGGATACTATTCCGACCAGTGGGTAGATGAGCCCATTTTGGGTTTTCTATCCATTTTCTCCACTGAAGAAAAACCCACCATCCATTTCGATTTCAGTACTTTCTTGGCAAATAATATTCACGAACAGTTCGTGAATTTTGGCATGGAGGGCATGTTCAGATACTCTTCCATACTGGCATACATGTTTGTTTTCTTTCAAGCAGATAAATTTAGTTTTTCCATGTAGAAAATGGATGAAGATGGTAAACCTCAGGCAGTCACAGCATGGACTTCCTTTCTAAAGAACAACTCCACAGAGTACAGCTTCAAGGCATTCATTGATCTGTTTTACCACCCTGTGGTAAGCATGCTGAGCGGCAGGCCCAAGCCTCGAATAAACGATGAAGTCCAGAGGATCTTACATCTCTTGGACAACACAAAGACCGGGGATTGGTACCTGTATGAAAATCATACCAAGATCAGAGTATACGGTTGCGAGTTGGCACCGTATACGCTGCCCAAATATTTCCCTGTAAGAATCTTTACTTTAGAATACACAAGGCAGATTATGAATTCAGATGATATCCATTTCGTATCATTGAAGAAGAAGCAACAACTTTGAATCAAGGGGCAGATTGGCTCCTTCATCTACAACAGTCGAGGCGCCGGGGAGGAAGCTGACAGAATGTTGAAAGAAATGAAGTTCTTTTTGAGCTTCCCCTGGCACTATGATCCTTATGGAATCATCTCAGAGATGAGGGTGAAGAACAAAAACATCCCGTATGTTCATGTGTCCAAGCCCGAAATTGAAAAATTCGCCAATCAGACAGTATGGGTGCCTGACACCTTGGTTGAAGTGGAATAGTAAGATCACCTGACCACTGTGCCACCAACGACCACACCACAGGTCCCTAAAGAAAAGAGGCCTCGTCAAGACTCATCTCCACATGTCACGGAGGTATCGTCCAAAGAGTTCCAGTTGCACACTAAGAGGCCCAAGACAATTTCAGTTCCTGGTCCAACTGGAGAAAAAGAGGTTTCGCCTACCACAGTGACCAAGTCGGTTGTTCCTCCCTTCGGTTCAAGCCTCCATAAGGAAATCACCCTAGAAGTACCGAAGAAATCCACAGACTCCCCACTGGACACTCAACTAGGCAAGACTGGGCCCAAGTTGAGCATTTTCGAGAAGTACGAGCCAATCAAGAAGAATAATCAGACCCTTACCAGCATACTTACGCTCAGTTTCAGAAGAAGACATCGACTGCACAGCATAGGATGCTGTATGCATTTGACAGAGAAAAGGGCCAGATGCACATGGCCTTCCTCCAGGCGCAGGTACCAGACCCCAAGGTGATCACAGACTACAAGAGGGCCACCTTCGAATTTCAGATGAAGGACGTGCACCCAGCAGATCAGTTGGATTTGCATAAGCAGACAGGGGATATGGTATTCCATACGTTGGTGCATGCTTCCACTTCAGTAGCCAAATTGCAGGTGTCGCTCAACAATGCCCAAACGCAGCTCAAGATGGAAAAGATATCATCCTTTGCGAAAGACAATAGGATCAAAACTTTGGAGGAGTTGGTCCTCAAGATCGGCTATGACCCTTCCAACGTCAAAGAAACAGAGGAGATGATAAAGAAGAATAATGCTGACATTGCCTCTTTGAGGAAACAACTGAAACTCCCACCCACAGAGGACTCGCAGGCGAAGGAGATAGCAGAGAAAGAAGGCGAGAAGGATGAAATGCTCAAGCTGCTCATGGAGCAGAATGCATAGCTCAAAGAAATGGAAGTGGAGATGGAGAAATTGTTAAAGGAGAAAGAGCAGCTGAAGTCAATGGAAGTCATTCCACTGACTGTCATCCCAATTTCAGGGACAAGCACAACACCAGTGAAAGCAGTCCCCTCCAATACTCCATCGACACCTCAGGAGAAGACAGCCGAGCTGGCTGTGTCCATGGAAAGGATGAACCTGCAGGAGACAGAGATCAGCAGGCTTAAAAAGGATATTGAGAACCTGCAGGAGCTCAAATATTCCTTCCAGACCAGTCTCTCCAAGGAAAAACAGGTAACAGAGAAGCTCAAGCAGGAGCTACAACAGCTACAAAAGAAAACAGTGGCAGGAAAGACTCTGGCTGAGGTCAAAGAGAATGTATGGACAAACATCACAAAGTCCATAAATGAGATATGGCCAATGATCCAAATCATGTTTGAGCAGAATGAATTGGTCCTAAGGAGCAAACAGGCCGTTGAGAAGATCAAAGTAGAATTGGGAGACATGCCAACACAGGCAAATGAGATCATCAAGTTCCCCAATTATAAGACCAGGGAAGAGTTGGAAGAACTGAAGATTGAAGACAGAACTGAGACCATCCTTGAGGTCAAAAGAGTTCTGACCAAAAGAGGACTAATGCTCCAGCTGGAAGAAAAGGTTCAAGTCATGGACCAGGGGGTACAAATGTTCTTCAATAAGATTGAGGCTCTCCAAAAGAAAGGTCTACCTGGTCTGAAGGTCATTAATGATAAACTGATGACACTCCCGGATTACAAGAAGATATTGGCTGAGGTGTCTAAGGACAGTTCAAAGTTTGCAAGAATACAAGGGAGCATAACCGGCAAAGAATTTCTGGATGCCCTTCAGTGGGACATCAACATCCAACACGAGATTCGATACATATTCCTCACCAAGCCTACATTCGCCAAGTACACAGAAATGGACGAAGTGTATCAAAGACTGCTCAAAGTCAATGTGCCCAGCCATCTCAGATGGGAAGAGCTCTGTGATCTGCTCGATTAGTAGATGAGCTGTCCAGGTCCATTCACCTGTCCAATCAGATGAGGTTGTGCAAAGGCTTCATCAACGGTCTACCCAGAAATTAGCGTGCAGTTACACCAAGTCACCGAGTAGTTCCTAGATTTAGGAGATTTGTTAAATTAGTTAGGCTAAAAATAGATTTAGCATGTCCTGATCATTTATGACAGGAACGATTGTAATTTGAATTATAAATAATTCATCTTTCGAAGTATTGGGGGTTGTTGATCTTCACACCCTGACACTATCAGACTGTAATCTTTTTGAAGAGATCTTCCATTAATAAAAGGAGTCACTTTTACAGGATTCTTGCGTGTATTCACTGGTGATGTTATTTTCTAAGTTGAATGTTATCCTTGCTTTGTGATCATATTGTTTTCTGAAACTAATCTTTAAGAGTAACGAATGTTGCAGGATTTATCTTAGATACCCTGTTTCTGACTCGAAATATTTTAGTGTTTATCTTCTGATGTTTTCAATTAAGAAATTCTTAACTGCTTCTTAGTTGAAATTATCTTTCTCATCTTTTCTTCTATCCATCATTTAAGCTATTAAAAGATCCAGTGAGTATATTATCTTGCCCTATGGAAGTCTTCCTTCACATTTCTGTTTTGTATCTCATTTTTTATTAAACACAGACCCCATAGCCGAATGGATGTGTAGACTGTCTCAACCAATTCGAAAAAATACTTTGACTACAAAACCCAATCTATTTCTTTACCTAGCCTAATATCTGAAATTTGAAACATAGATAAATCTAATAGAGAGATCCCTCTCTGAAGTTGGAAGGGCTAGATCCCAGCTTCAAAAGTGGTTGGATAAAGTTACATTTCGTAGATTTCTTCTGCTGTCAGCCTTTAGGAAATTTACCAAGTGCTAACATAGTGGCGAATCCACTGGGGAAAGAACATAAAATCTATAATTTCACGTTTTCTTTTCCCTAGAAAGAAAATTTGTTCCTGGAATATTGCAAATATTGAAAAGAAAGTAATGTTTAGAGGTTGATTAAACTTTGTACATATTATTTTAGGACTTACAAAACTAAACAATATATATATATATAAACCAAAAAGAATTATGGCTCTCAAGAAATTTTATACTCGATCTCATCCAGACCCAGAACCTGCGACAGTGAAAGATAACCTTGAACAATTTCTTAGGAAAAAGACCTTAGCTGAAAGCTCAGTGAGTCATTTTCCCTTTCACAAGTCCCTTTCCTTTCCAGGGAAACTTGGTACCCTTCAAAACCTTGACCTTGACATCTTTCCGCAGCAAAGCCTGGTTAGAACACGGTCTGATAGTTTTGTGACTGGAATCATCTTCGACCCAACTGTTTTGCAACCCCGAACCCCCGAAGTTCTATCTCCCACGACTAAACCACAAATCACTCCCTCAATACTATCAAGTCCCTCCTCGTCCTCGTCTTCAGTCGCTACCTCGCCAATCATCCAGGTTGTCATCCCAGTTCCTCCACCCATCATGGCAGCTCAATATGCTCCTTTGGTGTTGGCTTCACCTCTACATGCCATGCCCCAAGACTATCAAACAAGACTTCCACAGTTCGATGCAATAGGACCTTTAAACGCCCAACAACATGTTGACAAAATGAATGATTATTTTGACCTGCAAGAAGTTGATGAGGTTGATGTTCAAATGAGATTGTTTGCCCAAAGTTTGACAGGTGACATCAAGAAATGGTACAAAGCTTTACCTACCGCCTCAGTCCCTGACCTTGGCACATTCCAAAGGAGTTTCCTTGACAGATGGGAGGTAAAGAAAAACCCTCTCCAAATATTGTCAGAATACGAGAATATAAGAAGAAATCAAGGTGAGACAGTACAAGATTACTGCACCCGTTTCAATAACTTGTACAATGCAATTCCAGCCGAAATCAAACCTCCACAAGGACTGGTGTTGATAAAATTCCCTGATGGTTTTGATGCCGGTATGTCGTACCAGCTAAGAGAAAGAAATTCTACCACCCTGGCTGACATGCAGAAAAGTGCTATAAGTGTAGAGGCCAATCTGTTGGCAAAAAGGGCACGTCAGAGGTCAGAGAGGAGAGTCACAATCAAAGAAGAACCTTCCACATCGACCTCAGACTCCAAATTATATTCTTTGGCCAGAGCAGTAGAAAGAATGATGGAAAGACTTACTGTGTTGGACAAAATTCCTCCAAGAGAAAATCCACCAGCCCCTCAGGTTCGGAACCCTAACTTTAGAAGAAACCCTCCTCAAATCAGACAGAGAGATCCTAGGGATCAAAGAGAGCAGAGGGGTCTAGATCAGCAGACCAGACCTCTCCTGTAAGAAAACTATGCTGATGAAGGGGAGGAAGTGATTGAGGAATTGGAGGATACTCACATTAACCTCATGGGCATTCACGACAACGAAGCGATTTTCCTTACCCAAGAAGAGCAAGAACTTTTTCTTCTCAACCAAACAAAGGTGAGTGAAGAAGATGAAGATGCAGAACAACAGGCATTCGAAAATGCCATTTTGGAGGTACACCGACAGTACAATCTGCGGAGTAAGAAGATAGAAGGGATTTCCCCAAAAAAGACGACTGAAACAAAGAAGATAGTCGAAACCAACAAGACCTCTGAGCCATCTGCCGAGAAGATTCCTGAGAAGAGTACTGCCGAGAAGATTCCTGAGAAGAGCACTGCCAAAGATCCTGCAAAGAGTAACCTTACTATTCCCAAAAGATCGTCACAGCTCGAAGTTTCACCTGTTAATCCACCAAGTACTTCTGGACAGAAGAATATGGTGGACAAACTAGAATTGATGGGCCAAGGCAGAGCTCCTACACCTTTCAGCCTTGAAGGGGAATTGGCCAAAGTCAAAATTCCCATCCCACTTACCGAGTTGATGAACAAAGACATTTATCATTCACAGGTGATTAAAGCACTGGCCATTGAACCTGGCATAGGCACGAAAGCCTTAACCATTGGATCAGCAAATCATTCAGACACTGTGAACCTTACTGATGATCAACCCGAACTTCTTTTCGGACCTGAAGTGGATGGTTGAGATGATACTGGTGAAGTAGCTCCTTTTTACATCAGCCTAAACATACATGACCTAATCCTGCATAACGCCATGCTGGATTCGGGTGCTTCCCACAATTTGATGCCCAAAGCAGTAATGGAGAAACTGGGATTGGAGGTTACTAGACCTTATAAGGATTTACACTCATTCGACTCCAATAAAGTCAGATGTATTGGTTTTATTAAGGATCTATGCATCACCTTGGTTCAGATTCCTGCTAAGAGCATGGTAATGGATGTGGTAGTTGCAGACATCCCTCCCAAGTATGGAATGTTTCTATCCTAATCTTGGGGGGCTAAGTTGAAGGGAACCCTGTCGCTAGATATGTCTTACGCCACTATCCCGGTTTTTGGGCAACAAAGGAGGCTATACAGAGAAACATTGATGAAGTACATGGTCAGTAGCCAAGAAAAACCGCACAATTATCCCCTCTACTCTGCGCATTCCGACTTAGATTCATTTATCTTGTACAATGATGGTGACACGGGAGAGCAAGATACTCAGCTGATGGAAGACACATCTAGTCAAGATGAAGGCCAAGAAATCATTGAGGTAGCAAGGATGAAGAATGTGATAACTGAAGAGTTACCCGCAGATTTCTGGAGCATGGATTTTGATGGAGCAGTGAGCAAAGAAGGAGCTGGAGCAGGAGTATGGATGCATAATCACAGAAATAGGTATTCAGAAAACCATTCTTACAAATTAAATTTCCAATGCACTAACAATATTGCTGAGTATGAAGCCTTGATGCTCGGTCTGAAGCTTTTGAAAAAAGTTGGTGCTAAACAGATAATGGTAAGAGGTGACTCTGAATTGATAATCAAGCAAATCAAGGGTGAGTACGCTGCGAAACACCCACATCTTAGAGCTTATAGGAACGTTGTTCTTGATGCCTTGAGATGTTTTACTGAAGTTGACTTGCAGGTAATGCTGAGGAGACAAAACATTCTGGCTGACGAATTGGCTACGTCAGCAGCCACCTGTAAGATTCCTTTCTGCCCGACTCGTCCATATACTGTTGAGGTGAAATGCAGACCAACAGTTCCCGACAATATCAGGTACTGGCAAGTATTTGGTAATGATGATCAAATCAAAGACTTTCTGCAGTGTAAAAACAATTTTGAATGTACAAATATAGATTTAGAGAACGAAGATGAAAATGTAAATAGTTCTGATTTTGAAACTGATAGTGTAAATACCGTAGATTCAGGAGAATTAGGCGATGACGAAATGGACGCTGAAGGTTTACAGTTGAAAAGCAATGTTTTTCCTAGAGGTCTTGTTCCTTTAGAGGACTTGTTTGACTTTAACGATGTAGCCAAAAAACCCAAAATTGAAGCACATGGACAAGAGGTAGAAGACTGTAATATAGGGACTGAAGAGAAACCCAGAATAGTCAAACTATCTAAATCATTACCCCCAGAGAAAAAACTCAAATACATTGAGTTGTTCAAAGAATATTCAGATGTCTTTGCCTGGGGCTATGAAGATTTGAAAGCTTATGATACCAGCATCATACAACACAGGATTCCTATAAAGGAAGACCAAAAACCATTTAGACAGAAACATAGGAGGATAAATCCCAAGTTGCTCCCTCTGATTGAAAAGGAAATCAAAAAAATGTACGATGCCAAAATCATAGTCCCATTGCGTTTTTCCAAATGGGTATCTAATTTGGTCCCTACACGTAAGAATTCTGGGGAAATCAGACTCTGCATAGATTTCCGAAATCTGAATAAATCTCCCTGAAAGATAATTACCCCTTGCCGAAAATGGACCACATCCTGCAAAGGGTGGTCGGGTCCAGTTGAATTTCTTTGCTGGACGGGTTCTCAGGCTACAATCAGGTCTCAGTTCACCTGGATGACCAAGACAAAACCGCTTTCACCACACCATGGGGCACTTTCATGTATGTGAAAATGCCTTTTGGTCTAATGAACGCAGGAGCCACGTTCCAGAGGGCGATGGATATTTCTTTCGTGGAAGAATTGGGTAAGTTTATTGTCGTCTATTTAGACGATGTAACTGTGTTTTCCTGATCTGATGACGAACATCTAAGACACCTCAGACGAGTCTTCGAGAAGTGTAGAAGGTTTGGGATTTCTTTAAATCCTAAGAAGATCCTTTTCGGGTTAGAGGAAGGAAAACTACTAAGACACATCATCTCAAAGGATGGAATCAAAATAGACCCCAGCAGAATCGAGGCCATACAAAAATTAGAACACCCCAGGAACCTCAAAGAACTACAGTCTTTTATTGAGAGAATTAACTTTCTACGAAGGTTCATTCCTAATCTGGCAGAGCTCCTTAGAAACATTACAAATATGCTTAAAAAATATGTAAAAATAAAGTGGGACTCTGAGTCCAGACAGTCTTTCGAACAATTCAAACGAGCACTCACAGAGGCCCCTGTCTTAATCAGTCCTGATTTTACTAAGGATTTTTATCTCTTTTCTTTCGCCTCCAAACATACTATAGCAGCGGTGTTACTACAAAATAACAACGAAGGGTATGAACAACCCATAGCTTTCTTTAGTAAAGCAGTGAGAGACGCTACTCTAAATTACAAGATAATGGAGAAACAGGCTTTTGCCTTGGTAAAATCCATAAAAGACTTTAGAGTCTACATTCTTCATTCCCACACCATAGCATATGTTCCGAACGCGGTAGTAAAAGAAGGAGCTGGAGCAGGAGTATGGCTACATAATCACAGAAATAGGTATTCAGAAAACCATTCTTACAAATTAAATTTCCAATGCACTAACAATATTGCTGAGTATGAAGCCTTGATGCTCGGTCTGAAGCTTTTGAAAAAAGTTGGTGCTAAACAGATAATGGTAAGAGGTGACTCTGAATTGATAATCAAGAAAATCAAGGGTGAGTACGCTGTGAAACACCCACATCTTAGAGCTTATAGGAACGTTGTTCTTGATGCCTTGAGATGTTTTACTGAAGTTGACTTGCAGGTAATGCTGAGGGGACAAAACATTCTGGCTGACGGATTGGCTACGTCAGCAGCCACCTGTAAGATTCCTTTCCGCCCGACTCGTCCATATACTGTTGAGGTGAAATGCAGACCAACAGTTCCCGACAATATCAGGTACTGGCAAGTGTTTGGTAATGATGATCAAATCAAAGACTTTCTGCAGTGTAAAAACGATTTTGAATGTACAAATATAGATTTAGAGAACGAAGATGAAAATGTAAATAGTTCTGATTTTGAAACTGATAATGTAAATACTGTAGATTCAGGAGAATTAGGCGATGATGAAATGGACGCTGAAGGTTTACAGTTGAAAAGCAATGTTTTGCCTAGAGGTCTTGTTCCTTTAGAGGACTTGTTTGACTTTAACGACGTAGCCAAAAAACCCAAAATTGAAGCACATGGACAAGAGGTAGAAGACTGTAATATGGGGACTGAAGAGAAACCCAGAATAGTCAAACTATCTAAATCATTAACCCCAGAGCAAAAACTCAAATACATTGAGTTGTTCAAAGAATATTCAGATGTCTTTGCCTGGGGCTATGAAGATTTGAAATCTTATGATACCAGCATCATACAACACAGGATTCCTATAAAGGAAGACCAAAAACCATTTAAACAGAAACATAGGAGGATAAATCCCAAGTTGCTCCCTCTGATTGAAAAGGAAATCAAAAAAATGTACGATGCCAATATCATAGTCCCATTGCGTTTTTCCAAATGGGTATCTAATTTGGTCCCTACACGTAAGAATTCTGGGGAAATCAAACTCTGCATAGATTTCCGAAATCTGAATAAATCTCCCTGAAAGATAATTACCCCTTGCCAAAAATGGACCACATCCTGCAAAGGGTGGTCGGGTCCAGTTAAATTTCTTTGCTGGACGGGTTCTCGGGCTACAATCAGGTCTCAATTCACCTGGATGACCAAGAAAAAACCGCTTTCACCACACCATGGGGCACTTTCATGTATGTGAAAATGCCTTTTGGTCTAATGAACGCAGGAGCCACGTTCCAGAGGGCGATGGATATTTCTTTCGTGGAAGAATCGGGTAAGTTTATTGTCGTCTATTTAGACGATGTAACTGTGTTTTCTTGATCTGATGATGAACATCTAAGACACCTCAGACGAATCTTCGAGAAGTGTAGAAGGTTTGGGATTTCTTTAAATCCTAAGAAGATCCTTTTCGGGTTAGAGGAAGGAAAACTACTAGGACACATCATCTCAAAGGATGGAATCAAAATAGACCCCAGCAGAATCAAGGCCATACAAAAATTAGAACACCCCAGGAACCTCAAAGAACTACAGCCTTTTATCGAGAGAATTAACTTTCTACGAAGGTTCATTCCCAATCTGGCAGAGCTCCTTAGAAACATTACAAATATGATTAAAAAAGACGTAAAAATAAAGTGGGACTCTGAGTCCAGACAGTCTTTCGAACAAGTCAAACGAGCACTCACAGAGGCCCCTGTCTTAATCAGTCCTGATTTTACTAAGGATTTTTATCTCTTTTCTTTCGCCTCCAAACATACTATAGCAGCGGTGTTACTACAAAAGAACAATGAAGGGTATGAACAACCCATAGCTTTCTTTAGTAAAGCAGTGAGAGATGCTACTCTAAATTACAAGATAATGGAGAAACAAGGTTTTGCCTTGGTAAAATCCATAAAAGACTTTAGAGTCTACATTCTTCATTCCCACACCATAGCATATGTTCCGAATGCAGTAGTAAAAGACATTTTGACACAGGACAACCCTGATGGAAGAAGGGGAAAATGGATTGCTGTCATTTTAGAATACGATATAGAGATTAAGCCCACGAAACTAATCAAAGGTCAAGGCCTTGCTAAATTAATGGTTGAATCTAATTTTCATGATCTTGACATTAATTTTCTAGATGTGGAATATGAACAGGGCGAGATAGCGACTCCAAGCGTGAGAGAGCTATTTCTAAACTCTCCATGGCACGCAGACCTTATTTTTGTTTTGCAAAATTTACAAGCTCCCCCTGGTTTGACTAAGACTAAAGCTAGATTTATAAAGTTGAAAGCTTTGAAATTATGTATTCTAGAAGGCAATTTGTATTGGAAAGATCCTGCAAGCATTCTATTAAATTGTTTACTAAAAGATGAAGATGATAAAGTGTTACAAGAGTTTCATGTAGGAGAATGTGGTGGCCATTTGAACTGGAAGGTCACAGCCAACAAAATACTCAGAGCTGGATTCTATTGGCCCACCCTGTTCGTCGATGTGCATCAAAAGGTGACTGCATGTCATCAATGTCAGCTATTTGAAGGCAAAAGGAAACTCCTCCCTCTACCTCTGAAACCGATCTCAGTCGAGGCCCCTTTCCAGCAATGGGGATTTGTTGATGGGTGAAATTGACCGTCCGTCAACTGAGAGAGTGGTACCGGTCCGGGGTTGTCTAATAACCCAAGCCATTTGGGATGACCCACCCTGACGGGTTTAGCAGCTCCGTTAGCCGATCTAAGGTCCTAAGAAAACAAAAAGAAAACTAATCTAAACTAACTAATCTAACTAAAACTAAATAAAAAAAACTAAACTAACTAACAATTAATAAAACAAACTAACAAACTAACCTAATTACAACTAACTATTAAACAAACTAACTAATCTACTATCTCTATATATACAAACTATTAACTAATACTATTCTAACTACTATCTGAAATATAACTTATTTACAAAATGTACAATGTCTACGATTTACAGATTTAAGTAAAACTTGAAAAAATTCATTTGCAATCTGCCCTAAGACAGAGAAAGGTATTTTTTGTTGATTTTATAATTTTATAAACAAGAAATAAAACAGAAAACTAACTAAACTAAACACTAATATACTAATTCTACCTATAAATCTAACTAAACTTATATCTAAACTAAACTAC
>SNQJ01S0061111.1:44066-58256 GCA_010110895.2 Picea sitchensis | reverse complement strand
CCCATATTGGTTTAATGTGTTCGAAGGTCGAATGGTAAATTAGGTGCATTGAAATAGCTAATAAAAATAGTAATCACTGTTTGCGATACACAAAGGATGAATAACGATGGGGGGATATGATTCCACAAGAGAAAGGGGTCCAAGGGGGAGTTACTCATGGGTATTAATCCAACCCACATTCCTAAATTATTATTGTTGTGTAAACCTTCTATTTTCTATTGAGTGTTCCTAAAGCCAATCTTTGAATTCATGTAAGAGGGAGGGTGTAAGGAGTCACGTGCTATAGTTATTGGAGAGCATGTGAATGATTACAATCATCTTGGGGAAGAGTGTAAGTCAAGTTAAGCAAGCAAACAAGAAGAGGAAATTCATATGGTCAAGGGGGAAGTTTTTACTTTTAGATTTTGGGCAACAAGAGAGGGGATGAGTGATGGGAAGAGCACCAACCATGGTGAGCTTGAAGGAAACCATTGTTGGGCTATGTTTTATGTCGAGAAAGAGACACATGTGCCTGTAAATCGAGTTGTAAGCCTGTGAAGCATTTTTATGTTGAGAAATGGACTCAATATCCTTGTGAGGGCTGTTGTGAGCACTCCTAGAGTAGTTGGGAGGTTTCCTAGTCAACCGGATGCACTGGATCCCCAGAGGGGAGTGGGAAGGCTTGAGGGACTCTTTGCAATGAAGGGGAATACCATTCCTTGGGGTGTGCAGGCTGTGGGAAACGAATTGGAACTTGGGTTTTGGGGTTGTTGTGTGTGTGTGGAGAGTGGATAGCCAAAGGGCCATATCTCCTTGTGGACTGATAGCCTAATCTCGGGGGTGGATTTCTTTTGAAAGAAAGCGAATAGCAATATCTATGGTTGGGAGGTTCATCCTTTGTATGCAACCATTTGGTTATCTATTAACAAATAAGTTCTTTGTTGTGTTCATCATGATATTTCATTGTGTAAATGGCTTATATGGATGTTGTGGTGTTTGTTTGTTTTTTTCTTGATCAGTTTAATTCATGTTTTAATATATGTTGTTAGATCCATTTAGAAATGTGGTATCAGTCAAATGGTTAAATTGTGTGCGATCTGTAGCTAATAAGCTATAAGAAAATTAATAAGCATAAAATATTAATTTTAAATGTGTGTTCCACATGTAATGTTTCTTAGTTGGTTGTTGGGTATGTTACAATGAATATGGCTTATCATTATTGTGGTTGTTGAGGAAGAGAGTCGACGGGTGGTTCCAAGAGTTTGTTCAAAAGGAAAAAAATATTGGTTCACTTCATTGCTATCTGGTGGGCATCAAGTTGGCCCTGAACAACTATGAATGTGTGACCTGGCTGATGCCATTTGTCATAGTGCACCCAGATCAAAAATCTATATCATTTCAATCCTACTCACCACCCTCAAGAATGTCAACTTTCTGCTCCTGCTCAGCCCTATTATTCCCACCATCGTCCCCTTCCATATGCCAACCAACATTTGACATAAATCTTTTCCCTTCCTCCATATTCCTCCAAAGATCACCATTTTCTGCAATCCCCTCCTCCCCTCCTCCAGATCCTCCTCACCGATTAACATCAATAGTTGTTCATCTCCCAAAACTTTGCAGCCCAAAACCATATGATCAAAGTGATGGTAAATAAATGAAAATAATGTATATATATCAAAACATGGTATATGGTAATAGAACAACTAAGAGAATCACCTGTATAGGTAGCTTGCGATCTCATCTGTCGATAGTGTGTTGAGTACAACTACGAAAAAAAGTGGCCTCCAATAAATGTACGAGGGGGGCTCATTTATTACAGAGATAGAGTGGAAGCGAAATTTTCCTCACTCAGAAGGTAGAACACCCAAACATGAGAAGGAAACATCAGAATTGCAACATGTGGTAGGGATGTGGAAGGGTTCAATACATGGAGGGGACGTAGCAGGGTTCAATAGGATGTAGATAGACGACATGTGGCATGGTTCAATAGGATGCAGACAAACAACATAGGGTCGAGGGGAACCTCCCCTTAAAAGAATGCCTTCAACGTAATTATGTAATCTTTTTAACATTATTCCCATCATAATGGAAATGAAAGAAAAGTCTTACTATCAAAGATTTATTTATTTATATAATGTCATAATGACAATGTTAAAAAAAAAGAACAAATATGATTTACACAAATTTCATGTTATCTTTTTTGGGAGGCTATGTTGTCACTTGTGAGGGGTTTATTTAGGCGTAGTCTAAACGTTCAACATTTTTTTACTTTTTGGCAATTATCACCAAAATCCAATAACCCAATTGTTAGCAAAATCACAACTTTATATTGTTTAAATTGCATTTTTTAATGCATAAATCGATTTAGCATGCTCAAAAACCCCAGAGCACTTAGAATATGTAATCTGAACAATTGAAATCTGCAATTTTCTAAATTTCTAACTAGATTTTGGATAAAACTAATCGAAAAAAATACCCGAAAAAGATAAAAACATAGAACATTTAAAAAACGTTGTTTGTTTATGCAACTATATGAGTTTCACTTAGTCTTACCAATGCCCACTAAAAGATTTGAATTCGATTATTGTTAATATAAGTATGTAACTTTCACTTATTCTCACCCACATTTTATGACTAAACATTCAAATTTGGTAAACTAAAAATTCGAATCTAAATATTTGTGTAGAAGTTTTCTATTTCACAAAGAAAAGTTCTCATACATAAAATTGTTTTTTAGCTAAATCATAATTTTAAAATATAATATTATTATTTTCCTTTTAAAATTCAAACCAATTTTTTATATTTATTTTTAAAATTTCACAAATTTTTATATAATAATTAATTGATAAATATATTGATATTATATACACATTATAATTAAATAACAAATATTTTAAAAAAATTTATCACTACAATACAATAAATATAAAAATCTTGCAAATTCTAATATAATAATTGGTTAACACATTAATACCATGTACACATCAAAATTAAAGTAACAAACACTACAATATTAAAACACCAAAAACAAGGCCCAAAGCACCAAAACAACATATACATGGTGTCTTAAAACACATAAAAGCATAGAATTCAGACCATATGTTAAAAACATAACATATAAAGGCATAAAATTCAGAGCAAGGAAAGTATTCCAGGAATATCCAATAATGGCGAAGGTTTACGATGCATTCCATTAAATCAAGATCATTTTTTATATATCGCTCAATCACCCGAACTATGAACTATGGCACATCGATTTTTATGCTAAATGGGCAACTCCAATTCCCTTGAAACACTACAATGTCATCCTTAACTAAAACATGGTGTTGAAAGGGTTTTCCACTCAAATTTTCTCATTCAACCTTACTATGTTGATTTTGCCCACGCCCTTTCCATAATTCTATAGCAGAGGTAGTTTTGTTTTATGTACATGGTTTTAAATTAGATCGATATTTTACTACTCCACATGGGAGGTTTTAACCATAATTAATTCATCAATTGTGAAATAATCTAAAGGATTTTTTAACAACCAAGGTAGAATTGCAATAAATAAAACTCAATATTTATCTAAATTTTTGCAAATAAAACTTATAAACCAAAACAGAGTTGTAACTTATCTTTTGAAAACTTGCAGACCAACAACGAGTTTAGCAAGCGATTTCCACCCAATCATAGGTAGCCTTCAGCAGACACCACCCCCTAGCTGGGCTATGATACCACCAGGGGAAAGCAGGAATAAAACAAACTCTGAATTTCATACTCAACGGATTTAAACCAATAATTTTTATTGCTCGCTTCTTGAGGATAGAGAAAAGCTAAGGCACTCACATTACCTGCCAACACAACACAAGGAGCACCTCATTCTCTGTTGTACAGTTCCTTAGAAAATCCTCTTTTTTAGCGTGTGCATAGAAAGGTCCAGGCTGATATTGGTTTCTTGGCATTTTTCTCCATCTAAAAGCTTTCTCTCATGGTCGGTTTTATTCTATATGAACTTGGCTCTCCATTTTTGGAGTATCTTTTACAAAAACTCTTTCTTTTTCTTTCTTTCCTCCCACCTCTTTTTCGCCATTCGAATTTTCATCACGCATAATGGCAAGAGAATTCAAACTCAACTTCTTTTCCTAGTTCCAAGAATGTAGGGGAGACAACTGGCTAGTTTTTAGAATATGGTGGCTTAGGTTGAGGAATTGGTTTCCTCCACTCCTCTTAACCCCTTTTAGCTTTGAAATTCAAATTTTAAATGGGTGAGGGTTCAATGTAATGGAAGGTAAATGTTTTTAGGCATAAACCCCCCTTAGACCCCCTCACCTTTCCCCTCTTGTGGTATCATAGCCCCTTTAGGCACTCTTGTTCAACCAGTTTGGTCATTTTTATTAACCGCAAAAACAAGATACTTCAATTTTTAAGAGAGTCAAACCAAGATGTTGCAAAACTTCTCTGCATTGATAGGATTTTTTGTGCTTTGATTCTTAAGTTTTATGTTTGTATAGGACATTTGTTAGATATGGAAACGTCTGGACTGTGATAGATAATTTTCCTAACTTGTTAGCTATATCATATAGTATCATGCTAGAATCTTGATTTTTCTTTTTTCTAGCATTCCAAGTTTAGAAAAGGCTAGACTATCCACTCCAATGGTTGTGGCATGCTACCCATTGTCAACATATGTAATTGTCATAATTATCACATAGAATAATTTAATGATGTTACATCTCTAACCTCGTCAACAATCAAATCCTTTTGTAAAGGTGCATTTTGCATTGAGAATTCAGTTGTGATATCCATAAATCCAATGCCCTCTACATCTCTACTTCTCATGAGACAATTAATAGTAGATACGCCACAAGGATATACTTTAGAGTCCAGTATTCTCCTTTGTATCCAAAGGAACTCTCTCATGAGTTAAACCATAAGCATGTAGGTTAAGTACATCACTGACATACCCATCATTGGAATCATCACTTGAATTCCAAACTATGTTGGAGCAGATTTCACTAATTCAAGAAACGATTAAGCGCATTGAAGAGAATTGAGCGACATTTATATCAAAACTATCGTTGTTTCCTTATGATGTAAATCTCTATCAAGAGTTTTATGCATAATCATTCGTAGCTTCTATTATGTAACATCAAGAAAAATCATTTCTTTAGCATATATTTTGGTCATGGAGAAGATATCTAGTTAAAAAAATGTAAGCAGATTTTGACATTGAAAACAATGTAAATTTTTTAAAAGAGTCAATTTTTTTAGTTCATGTTCTCCTTATTTCTTGATGGTTTATGGATGCACATAGCTCGAGAAGGCTAGTAGGAAAAATCATTTTGTCACTACTCTCTACAATGTTGTAACAATTTTTGGGATTTGACATATCCCCTCGGGCTTCCATTGGATAGTATATCTAACCCTCTTTTGCATATTCATTCATGAAATTATAAAGAATGTGGAAATACTAGGAGTCAATATCCTTGGATTGGATAAAATAATTGTGACCCTACACTTTGATCCAATCCTTTTTGTGGAGTCAATGTGGGATTTGAAAGAAATTCTAAAGAGGATCCAATGTTTGGAAGATCAATGGGGATGGAATTTGGCATGATAATTACAAAGAAATAGTTGTATACAATGATTAATATGCATCAAGGCTACATCAAATTCTATAGGAAGAAAGTAGAGTCCACCCAACTACATGTCCTTAGGTATTGAAGTAACCGCCAATAGCTCTATGACTAGTAGCAGCTGGAACTAAAATTTGACATCTACTATTTTTGTTCACAACAATTTGGATGAAAGGTTTGGTAGTGATATTTGTTCAAATCATAAAAAGGGAGATCATTCAAAATCATTATGAGCCTTAAATAATGAAACTATATATGCTAAATCTCTAATCAACGTTCATGTGAAGTAGTCAATTGGTCTAGAATTTTGTATAATTTCAAATGAATCATTACTCAACAAGCTAGAAGATGATCCAGGTGGATATCGGTGGCCACCCACTTGTTCCAAATTCCAACTGACTCATCTGGACAATTTTTCAGTTCAACACGTTTCTCTATAATGGGGACATTTCTTTGTAATTATGAGTTCTGCACTTACGGGGTTGTCCTGAAGCCCTACACAACATCCAGGTGGATATTGATGGCCTCCCACCTATTCCAACTGGCTTCTTTTGGAAGTTTTCGTGTTAGTACATTTTTCTGTACTTCTAGGGCCGTTTTGGGGCTCTAAATAGTGTTTTCTTGGCTTGCCATAATCAAACTGTAGATGAAGTCAGAGTTTGATGGCATAATGCATAGTTCTCGAAAATACCTTTCCAACAGGCTATCAAATGCCTAAAATGAAGATCGTATGCAAAAGTTTCTGGGAAGTTAATGTACTAACTTACCCCCATGGGGCCCACATGACTTTTGGTGCTTCATCTCCTAAGGTTAGGTTTTTTGGATGTCTAGGGTTTTGGCATTCATGTTTATCATAAAAAGGTCTTCAGAGCCTCATTGTAATCATCTTCTTGCGAATGAGCATAGCCATCACATCTCTTCCCAGAGATAAATCTTCCACCATTCTAGTGAGTCTTGCACTCTGTATTTTTACAGTTTCTGTACATTTCTTTCATTAATAGAAATAATGTATTGTTGTATTTCTCTATTTCTGCCAATTTTTATGTGTATTTCATTGTAACATCTCCGCTTTCATTTCGTTCTAGAAATAATCTGGATCAGTGGTATCAGAGCAGACTGCTCTTGATCGTTTTTCAGTGCATGTCCCCGACGAGGTCTGAGTATAACAAGTTGGGTCTCGAGCTTGTCTCTCTTGAGGACAATCGCTCTTGCATGCCCAAGAAACCCTCTATGGCGGTAGAAAATAAAAATAGTGGAGCAAAAGATTCTATTAACATGTTGCTTGAGCAAGCTCTCGCATGACAAAGGGATGAAAAGATGGATAATTTTGCACACATCCTTCAACGCCTGCCGATAGCAACATGCGCATCTTCATCAAGCGACCACTTTGGAGGAACCTCTCCCTTCAAGGTACAAGTTAATTTTGATATTCCTGTATTTGAAGGTTAGATAGATGCGAGCACCTTAGAAAAATGGTTAAATCTGCTAGAAGGTTATTTCTTCATTCACAATTTTTCTGACAGGGAAAATATCACCTTCACACTCCTCAAGGCTCTCCCCCATGTCAAACATTGGTGGGAAACTTACTAGGAGCCAAGTTCCACAAAGGAATCTGGAATATATGGAGTCGAGCCCACTTGGGATTTTTTTGTGGATGCAGTCAAGGAATAATACTACCATGTTGATAACTATGAAGACCAGTATATGAGATGGACCACACTGCGGAAAGAGAAGAGCCAAATTGTGTCAAAGTTCACAAATACTTCCCATACCTTGTGCACCAAGCTGCGTATCAAAGACTCCGAGTGACATTTGGTTCTGAAATACCGTGGGGCATTGCATAGGTACATCCAAACCGAAATGGATTTCCTAAACATCTCATCATTGGGAGATGCCTATCAATATGTTGTCAAAATCGAGCAGAAATTTAGGCACTAGAACAAATGGGAGTTCGGGTCTGCAAATACGCAACAACCAAAGCATGGTAAAGACATCCCTAACCAACAGCCTCCAGACAATCAGTCCAAGACACATGCCAAGAAGGGTAAAGGAAAGACAAAGAATGACACTGGGAAGTGGTGTGACTTCCAAAAAATCCCCTGGCACAACACTGATGAATGTCGCTCAAAACAATCATTGGTGGCTAAGGTCAAAGACAAGGAGCCAAACCCTGATTCATAATATGATCTAGAAAATATTGAAAATAGACAAATCATCGATGCAGACCCCGCTACTACTGTGGAGACCACAACAATTCAACCATAAGAGCTAGTAGATCCTGAAGAGGGGGAGCACCTCTTCCATTCATAGATGTGGGTAAAGGGGACCTCGTTGCATTTCATTATTGATAATGACAACTAGAAGAACCTCATCTCAGCTGAGGTCGTCAAACAGTTAGGGTTGTCAGCAACACCACACCCGCAACCATACAACATCGGGTGGCTTCACCAGGGATGAGATCTCCATGTCAGCCAACAATGTCTTCTGTCCTATGGCATCCGACCCTTCAAGGATGAGGTAGTGTATGATGTTGCCCCTCTTGATGTCTATGATGTTGTTTTGGGCCAACCATATATGTGGAAATGTCATGATGTTTATGAATCTCAACCTCATAGTGTCTTTATTACTTTGGGGGGTCAAATATACGGGATACCAGAGGTAGTTCCAACTATTGTTCCACCAAAACAATGCTACAAGGTAATCTCTCATACTGCAAAATTCATCCTCTTCACAGTCTGTTCAAAGGATGCACAAAACGCCACTACAACCACTGCAACCTCAACACCTTCTATCCAGCAGAAGAAGATTTCCAAAGAGAAATAAGATATTGTTTCTTCACCTACAATGGTGCCTACACAATGCCCCGTAAATCCTATAGACAACAGGTTGGTGGAACAGATTCAACCCTGCCAGCAATAGGTTCGTGACAACCTTCCACATACCAAGCAGTGCAACTTCTCTGACAAGGCACAGAGCTCACCAAGATTCATATTTAGAATACGCTTTCCCCTCTTCCCCAGGAACTCAACGCAATGGAGACCATTGCTTCCTAAGGGAGGAGGATTGATCCAAGTTGATATTGGTGGCCACCCACCTGTTCCAAATCCCAACTGGCTCATCTGGACACTTCTCAGTTCAACACGTTTCTCTGTAATGGGGAAATTTCTTTGTAACTATGGGTTATGCACTTATAGGGTTGCCCTGAATCC
This sequence comes from Picea sitchensis, assembly GCA_010110895.2. Lineage (NCBI taxonomy): Eukaryota > Viridiplantae > Streptophyta > Pinopsida > Pinales > Pinaceae > Picea > Picea sitchensis. Next base: position 49,447 of record SNQJ01S0061111.1, on the reverse strand, counting down.
CTACACAACATCCAGGTGGATATTGGTGGCTACCCACCTATTCCAATTGGCTTATTTTGGAAGTTTTCATGTCAGTACATCTTTTTGTACTTCTAGGACCATTTTGGGAATCTAAACAATGTTTTCTTGGCTTGCCATAGTCAAAATGTAGACAGAGTCAAAATTTTATGGCATAATGCGCATTTCTCGAAAATGTCTTTCCAATGGGATATTACATGCCTAAAACGGAGATCGTATGCAAAATTTACGACCCCGAGAAGTTAATGTACTAACTTACCCCAATAGGGCCCAAATTACTTTTGGCGCTTCATCTCCTAGGGTTAGGTTTTTGGATGTATAGGGTTTTGGCATTCATGTTTATCATAAAAAGGCCTTTAGATCCTCATTGTAATCATCTTTTTGCGAATGAGCGTAGCCATCACATCTCTTCTTAGAGATAAAGCTGCCACCATTCTAGCGAGTCTTGCACTCTGTATTTTTATAGTCTATGTATATTTCTTTCATTAATAGAAATCATGTATTGTTGTATTTCTCTATTTCTGGAATTTTTTATGTGTATTTCATTGTAATATATCTTCTTTCATTTCATTCTGAAAATAATCCAGATCAGAAGAAGAATTCAACAGAGTGGTACCTAATCTCTTTTCATCAAAGACAACATCTCTTCTATAAATAATTTCCTACTTAACAGGGTCAATCAAGTTGTAGGATTTTGACTCTTCAAAGTAGCCCATCATGATACAAATATGAATCTTTGAATCCGGTTTCTTCCTCCTATCATCTGGAATGTGAGCCCATGCTATGCATCCAAAGGTTCAGACATATATGATTGAGAGTTTCCTTTTTCTTCGTTTTCAACTAGAGTTACATCCCATAAAACTTTAGTGAGAATCACATTTAACAAATAATTTGAGTAGTAAATAGTTTTTTCCCAAAACTTAATCGATAGACCTTTGTCTTGAAGCAAGCAACACACCATTTCAACCAAAGCTCGATTATTTATTTCAAAAATGCCATTCTACTGAGGTGTGTAAGGTAGAAAACTTTGCCAAGAGATAACATTGTGCAATAAGTAATTTTCAAAATCCTCCACATATTCTCTCCATTCTTAGATCTTAAACATGCCATAGGTCGACTGCAATGCTTTTTACCAAATTCCCTAAATTCCTTGAACTTTTCAAAGACATGACTCTTATTCTTCAAAAAAATATACACAATTATATGTAGAAAAGTCATCATGATATACCTTGCACCAACTAGTGGTGTTTTTTTCATGGAACATAGGTCATTATGGACAAGTTCCAATTGAGTCTTTTCCATCTAAGATTTCTCTATTTCAAAGGTATCTTTATTATGCTTTCCAAGAATACATCCTTCACATACTCCTTCAAGGGGAACAATTATGGTTAGACCAATAACCATATTGTCTTTCCCTGTTAGGTCCAAGATTCATAAATTCAAATGTCCAAGTCATTTATGCCACAATCTACTCTAGTCATTGGATTGAGCTATGAGTACAGTGGATCTTGGTCTTTCTTGGAAAATTCACAAAACTTATACAATCATTCCTTCAGGTCTAAAAAACCTTCAGAGACAAGGACAAATTTGTTTTGCATGTCAATCACAACAAATCAATCTAACCAAAACTCTACTTTCTTGCCAGTTTGAGTTAGTTGGGGTACAAACAAAAAAGTTGCACTTAGGCTAGGTACATGATACACATCGGTGATCACACCATTCTAACATTCAATATTTCCACAACTAGCAGTAGTGAGTGCATAATCATCTGTTACAAAGATTTATTTTTTTGTAGCTTCTTTAAATGAAGAAAAGAGAGAAGCATCTTTAGCCATGTGATGGAGTCCACTTGAGTCGACTATCCATTCACTTTAAGAAGTATGAGCATGAAAGGCCTAAGAAGTACTAACATAAAATGTATATTTATCTACCTTACCTTCTGAAGTTTGGATCTATAGGTCCGTCGATCTTCTATTTGACACAGACTCTCCAACTTTCTTCATTTTCTCCTATGTGTCCTTGGTCTTCTACCAACAAACCTTTTCCATAAGCCCCAGTTTCCTAAAATAGATACAAGTCTTCTTCGTTCTACCCTTCTTAGTTGAAGTCTAATCACCATGCTTCTTCTTATCAGTTTGGTTGACACAGTGGCATTCCTTCTTTTATTAACCTTTTTCTCTGTAATTATGTAGACCTTTTCCCTTTAGAAAATGGGTCTATCACTTGACCTCAAGTTTCCCTTCATCAATATGTTTTTCCTATGCCCTAATTAGTAAACCACATCAAGAGTCAAAAGTATAGTACTTACCATCATCTTTCTCAGAGATCCAATTGGCATAGAATGCCAAATGAAACACATGATTCGTTCCATGTCTTGAAATTCATCAAGATCAATTCTATGAGTTGACCTTCTTTCTTGGGAAAGTCCTTTTCATATTGACTCAATTTCAACTGAAGTTCTTTACATGGGAAAAATAATCTTCAACTCTTTTAAAAGAGAGAGAGGATCTAGAGAGATCGACTCTTTCTCAATCTACATAACCTGACTTTTTTCGATTCTATCAAACAGAGACTTCAACTTCTTACAAACAACATTCAAGTAGTTGATTATTCTTATATGAAAGATAGTATTTCTAGAGATGTATATTATTATGACTCATATAGCCTCATTCTTCTTCTCGTCGATGACAAAATTTTGTTGCTAATCCTTTGGATTTGGAACCACAATTTTTGTATATTTCCATAGTGCTTTACCCTTCAACAATGTTTCCATATCTTGTGCCCAAATTCCATGGTTGTGGCAATTCAGGACCAGAGGCTCTCGCTTGGAATTCATAACGTTGATCTACTAATCTAATCCTAGATTTAGTTTGCAAGTCGAAACCCTGAGTCAGTCTACCAGATAGATCCAACTTGTCAAGAGCACTAATAACCTCCACAAGACTTGTAGACAATAGGCTAGATATCAAACCACTAGCTCAGATACCATGTTGGAGATTCATAGGATTAGATAGATCAAAGAGATAGTATCCCAAGAGACAGGTGGTGTCTAGAGACAGGTCGTGTCTAAAGACACTATTACATCACTTAAGCACAACTCAACATGTAAAGAAGCGTAAGAAACCTAAAGATTTCCATACACAACACATTCACACTTCTTGCTTAGATCGACCCATAGGGCCATATTATATAGCACCAAGATGTTATTAACTCCTTTAAAGTGGGGAATACAGGATCCACATATATTGGCTAGAGTGCATAACGAACTCCTTAATTTCTACCTCATTCTATGCATCAATCAACTATTCAGTTCTAACTGCCCAACTAAATAAATGCTAAGTTGACCATTCAATTGGTCTCCTAATCAACTCCTTAATCAACCACACAGTCAACCAATCAATCAACCTCCCAGTCGACTACCCACTAATTTTTCCTAGAAGATCTGGAAATGTGATGAACCTACAAAACCTTATGCTCAAACACTTTGTTCAAAGCTCTTTAATGTTTTTTTGTCCTAAATTCTACAATAAATTACAATGTTAATAATTCTTAAAAGAAGCATTAGAGCGAGAGCAAAAAGGGGTCACTCCCTCATCATGTTGTCACCATAACAACCAAGAAGAATAAAAGAACCTTAGAGAAAAACCTTATCACTCATCAAATTACTCGATGTACCTTTCTTTTATATATATATATATATATATAATTAATTAATTATTAAATCAATAAACAAAAATGAAAAACAAATCATTCACCATTACAATAAAAATAATGTAAAAGTTATCATTCTCAAATTTACTTCCTAACAACTTCTTCAATTTTAAAAATAAAAATAAAATTAATGAAAAATAAATATTTAAATAATTTAACTTTCTATTAATATTCATTTTTTTTTAATAGAAAATGAATATAGTAAAGTGGTAAAGGAGAAATTTTTACTCCTCTCAAATATTTTTAGGTTTTGAGTCATTATCTTGTTTCTTTATGTCTAAAGAAGACAATCTTTTAGCCAATCAAAGACAATTTTAGATCTTACTCTAGGATCAAAAGACAATTTTGACCTAAATAGTATACACAAAAAATGAAGTCTCCCTTATAAACATTGATGAGACTACATCCAACAAGTGTTGCATGGCAGCTTAGTCCCTGCCAGGTTGGAACAGGAGTAAATGCATGGGTTGCAAGTTGCAGTACATGTGGTATCCATGCATAATTTAGTATTCCCAAATTAGTTTTATTTGAAATTTCTAAAAAAATATTAATGTCGAGTACTTCAACGAAGGTTCCTAGTATCTAAGTTCGGGTTCACATTTTTCATTTTTCATGTCCAGAGTGTTCCGTGATATACATTTTTCACCCAACACTTCCGCCATATACATTTTGCACCCAACAAGTATAAACAATTATTTAAATTTTATTCAATATTATTTTTAACGTTTTTAAATGTAAATTTGGAATTTTGGAATTTTGATTTTATTTATGATAATAAAGGTGAAATTTATTTTCATTTTTCATTTTTCATTTTTCATGTCCAACTTGTTCCGTGATATACTTTTTGCACCCGAACACTTCCGCAATATACATTTTGCACCCAACAATTATGGAGTTGCGGGTTTGTTGATTGGCAGGTTCACATGTTTCATTTTTCATGTCCACCATGTTCCGTGATATACATTTTGCACCTAACACTTCTGTCATATACATTTTGCACCCAACAATTCCATCATATATTTATACGTTTTTAAATGTAAATTTGGAATTTTGAAATTTTGATTTTGTTTATAATAATAAAGGTGAAATTTATTTAAATTTTTCATTTTTCATGTCCAGCTTGTTCCGTGATATGCTTTTTGCACCAACACTTCCGCCATATACATTTTGCACCCAACAATTACGGAGTCACTTCCGCCATATACATTTTGCACCCAACAATTACGGAGTCGCTGGTTCGCGGAATCGTGGGTTCACATGTTTCATTTTTCATGTGCAACATGTTCCGTGATACACATTTTGCACCCGACACTTCCATCATATACATTTTTCACCCAACAATTCCGTCATATACTTATACATTTTTAAATGTAAATTTGGAATTTTGGAATTTTGATTATGTTTATGATAATAAAGGTGAAATTTATTTTCATTTTTCATTTTTCATGTCCATTTGTTCCATGATATACTTTTTGCACCCAACAAGTATAAACAATTATTTAAATTTTATTCAATATTATTTTTAAGGTTTTTAAATGTAAATTTGAAAATTTGGAATTTTGATTTTGTTTATGATAATAAATGAGAAATTTATTTTCATTTTTCATTTTTCATCATATACATTTTGAACCCAACAATTACTGAGTTGCGGG
>SNQJ01S0061111.1:17929-30076 GCA_010110895.2 Picea sitchensis | reverse complement strand
GTATAGTTTATTGAGGTTATACAATTATATTAAAACTAAAATATAATGTTGATAATGCTATCTTAATTGGCATCTTTACCAATGATGTAATGTTATTAAGGAATGACATTTTAAGTTTTCTACATTCTTGGTAAGGTTTGTGATTTCTATATAGTTATGACTATGAAGTTACCAAAAGCTACAATAAGAAATGTATTGTCAAGTATTAAAGTTGGTATCTTTATTATGTTGAGTGGAACTTTTTACACTCTAATATAAAGAAAATGTGTAATTTTATGTTCAGTTGATATGTGGTATTTTAAAAAATATTAAAATATTAATCATGTAAAAACAATTTTGTTAACTTTAATTAAAAACCAAAATAAATTTCAACATTGGTTAATCTCCAAGTGAAAGTTAAAATACACACACTCACAAACATATATAGAGAGACAACATGGGTGATAGGTGTAGGGAAAAAATAATCAGAATTTGCTTTGGGTCTAGGACAAGTCACAAATAATAAGAAATATGCATTAGCAACTTATCAATGAATTAATATGCTAAAACAGATAGGAGTAACACATATAACACTAGTTGAGGATACTTCTACTATAATTCAATTATTGGTTTATGGATCGCCTTTATAAAAAAAAAAATGCACATATAACAATGCTTGAGGATACTTCTACTATACATCGATCACTGGTTTATGGATCACCTCTATATAAAAAAAATTGTTTACATTGCCTCACTCAAAGGATAATCAGATTGATGCAACATTTTTCTCTTGTTTCTCATTACCATGTTCTAAGGAAATTAAATATTGAATTCAACCTACAAGCCAACATTACCTCCACTCTAATCGAAGGGATATCAGTTTAAATGGGGGTATCTCATTGAAAGAATCCATTCCTTAGTATTAATTGATGCAATATATGAAGTCCAAATGGTTGATACAAGGCACACTTCAATTCCTCAATGAGACATGCAATTACTATATCTTCCACCCTCATTACTATTATGATTCAGTGGCATGTGGACTTATCGATTATTCATTGGATGGATGGTACCTTGTCTGTGGATTAAATTTGGAGGTGGTGATGAATGGTTGCATGGTTTTAGTCTATGTCCTCAACTATGGTTTTTGGAGCTCTAGTGTGTTGAGAGCCATTTAGGGAGTCATCAATAGGGTGAACTTCGATGGGTGCTAGAGGCTCTCCTTGGAATTGGTAGGTTTCTTTGTTAAGACTCTAGGTCATATTCTTTGGCTCGACTATGTCTATAGGATTTAAGTCACTGGGTTTGTCCCTTGGAATATCTTCTTGTGGCTAGTTATTTGTTGGTTGGTTCTGTTACCACTGAAAAGGTTTTGTTTTTCTTTCTAGCTCACATCTTTTAAAGTTTTGGGGCTAAATCTCAAAGAGATAACAAGAACATTGTCACTACAGAAATAAGTGTTGTGTGATTTGGGACATAAAGTAAATATAGAGGGATCTTGAAAGGTGTCAAAAACAGTTAGCAACTCAGTCCAATATAGTGTCAACAACTCCAATTTTATATGGGATTCAATGCATGAAGAATGGGAATGCAAGCAAAGGGTTGAGAAAAAAAATTGTGACAATTGTGCCATGAGGACTACATCTCAATCACTGGGCATAAGGGAAGCTAACCACAAATTTCATTATTTCATTATTGTCACTCATGGAAAACATCTGGAACTAGAATCCCAATTGGGTTCCATAAAATCTATGTTCTCTCCTCTTGTGGCTCATTTGAACCTACCTCATAAGTTTCTACTCACCCCCCTCCCTTCATTATGACAATTGCAGAGGATTTTTCCTCTCAAGCCTTGAATCTTTGGAAGTGTAGATGTTATGAGGAGTGGGGGCTCACATGTTGAAAAGGTATATGTGGATGATACTTGAGCATCAACTAGATGAAGACAACCAAAGTAGAGGTGAAGACATGGATGTCCAAGTTGGAAATGAAGTTGAGGGCCCTCAAGGAAAAAATATTAAGCTTATGCCTTTTTGTTTTATGTTATGCATTGTAGGGTAGTTTAATTATTATCAAAATTTGTAAGGAAATATACATGCCTAAGAGCATTCAAACTATAGTAGAATAGGTTCCAATAAACCATTTTGGTTTGGACTTGGAACTATATGTCTTTTTGTTTATGGGTTGCAACCAATTTTATATTTCCAAGCTAACTAATTCAAATGAAGTCATTTTTTAATACAAAATTATATCCATTACTATTATTTTATATGTATATATAGAGAGATTGTATGTAAATAATTAAAAATATATATTATTTGAATGTATACTTATGCCACATTAAAAACATATGATAATAAGTTAAAACTATGCAATGGCCAAATTCAAAAAAAAAAATTAGAAGGAAATTTAGTTATAGAAATAACATATTAAAGTACTTGATATATCATATTGTTTTTTTTAGATCTAAGGGAATCAATAACTGGTCGGGATTACCTGGGTGAGGTCCAAGTTCAAATCCGATTGGCTCTTGATGTTTTGGTAGCTGCGGGAAGTATTGACCTCCATGAATAAAACTTTGACTATAATAGAATATTCCAAAAGTAATAGAAAACCTAAAACAAATGTGTGAAAACCCTGGAAGATAAGTCGACTCAGTAGAATAAGTAATATTGAATTATTATGTGCAGAAAAGGACAGGTCGACCCTGCTTGAAGAGACACTTGTTCACTTGGCCAGATTAGTATAAATAGGAGGTTCTCCAACTCATTTGTACACACACTCAGTCATCCAGAAGCAAGGCAAAAGTGTAAAGGAGGAGTTGCAGTAGTTGTAGGTGTGTAGTAATTCCTTGTTCAATATTTTGGTACTCTATCATGTGCGCTACCTCTGAAGAAGGTGCATTACCCTGGTTTATCTGTTGGTTCTAGTGAGGCTTCCCAGAATCATTCTTTCTGTCAATGGTTAAGGTTCTTGGGGGGCTTTGCGCCTATGTATGGGTAGCAACGGTGTAGCATTTATTATGGTTAAACAAGCACAACATTCTAACAGGTTATGGGCCCACACCACCTTTAGAATAGTCTAACCACTGGAAGTATATCTGAAGCTCTCTGTCAAGCTCATTGTAGTACAATTGCAGTTGCAGCTAGGGTTTCTGATCTTGTAACATCAACAAACCCTAACCTGGTTGTTCGAGCACTTTAAGTGAAGTGTTTGGAATAATTCTTGGATATCGTAGTGCACCCTAACCCAACGCATCTCTTGGTTCCCTCAACCATAAAAAATGTCAAAGTTGAATTTTTGGGTAAAAATCAATGTTTGACTGGTCAAAGTCAACGTTTGATTGGTCAAAGTCAATGTTTGACTGGTCAACATCAAAGTTTGACTAGTCAAAGTCAAGGTTTTACTGGTCAAGTTCGAAATCAAAGACAGTCATGACTTCCTCCATAACATCAGAGTGGTGCAATAGAAGCATGGTCTCTTAGTAGAGCACGAAAGACAAGGATTGACATCATCCTTGCAAAGAACAAAGGAAAAAATTACGGAACCACAGACTGAAGAGAAGTCATCAAAGGATAAAGAGTTTGATTTTTGGAGACTCCAAGCAAATGAACGTGGAGTAGGAGAAACAATAAAAAGCAACTACTGCAGATCTAAATCTCTGAAAAGAGAAGGGATCTTTGTCCGAGAAGAAATCATAGAGATAGAAAGATCTCAGATCTAATACAATCAAAGGAACAACACACTCTCTAGGTTGGAAAGAATACTTGTCTCAAAAGAAAATAAACTCAAGCGGAACAATAGCCAGACTCTAGGTTTTCATATCAGGTTATCCTACATATTCTAGGAAGGTTACCACAGAAAGGAAGACTTGCAAAGATTTAGAGGGAGTCAAACTTCAGAATGAGTCAGTGATCAAGAAGAAGCAAGGTTTTGTGACACTTTTTAGGATGCATAGGGGCATGCATTAAATGGACGCATGGTTCAAGGATTCTCTTAGTTAGAGGGAGTTGATGGTAGAATTCGAAAAGAAGGGTCTTGTAGGTTTCATGTCGAGTTGTAGGCCTTTGTTCCAAGTTGTAGGCTTTCTGTCGAGTTGTAGGCCTTTGTGTCGAGTTGTAGGCTTCGTGCTGAGTTGTAGGCCTTATGCTGAGTTGTAGGATTCATGCTGATTTGTAGGCTTCATTCCAAGTTGTAGACATTATGTCGAGTTCTAGGATTCATGCCGATTTGTAGGCTTCATGTTGAGTTGTAGTCCTTGTGCCGAGTTGTAGGCTTCATGTCAAGTTGTAGGCTTCATGCTGAGTTGTAGGACTTGTTTCGAGTTGCAGGCTTTATGCCAAGCTATAAGCTACTCCATTGAGATGGTTTGGTATGTCGAGTTGTTGCTACACTAGTGAGACAACATGGTACGCTAGTGGCATAGTCGAGAAAATGTATGGTTGTGATGGTGTTGCTCGTAATATGATCTGGGTCATCGTGAGATAGCCTGTGTAGCTCTGGTGATGTTACTGATCTGCAAGACCATGTAGGTATTTCCCATGCCATGTGATATGTATGGATAATTATTATAGTAATGATGATACTCAAGACATAGGTGCAGCCATAGGTGAGCACGTCATGTGGGTGTAGCTCATGATGATAATGGTGACACACATTACGAGGTGTAGCTCTAGTGTTCTCTAGCAGGTTGTGGCCCCTAGACGAGAGTGACAAGTCCACATGGTTGTAGCCATGTGTGATGTAATGATGCTACTAGTAGCATGGTATGTGTAACCATGATGAGAGGATCATGACATAGCGAGCAAGGCTATGAATACCAAAAGGGAACATCATGGTTAAATACCTCCCTAGATAAGAGAGAGTGTTGATGTTTTGGTAGTTGCAGGAGGTATTAACCTCCATGGATAAAACTTTGACTACAATAGAATATTCCAGAAGCAAGAGAACCTAAAACAGATGTGTGAAAACCATGGAAGACAAGTTGACTCAACATACTAAGTAATATTGAAGTATTATATATAGAAAAGGATAGGTCGACCCTTCTTGAAGAGACACATGTTCACTTGGATAGATTTGTATAAATATGAGGCGCTCTAACACATTTGTCCACACACTTAGTCATCCAGAAGCAAGGCGCAAGTGTAAAGGAGGAGCTACAACAATTGCAGGTGTGCAATAATTCCATGTTCAGTCTTTTGGTACTCTATCTTGTGCGCTACCTCTGGAGAAGGTGAACTACCCTAGTTTATCTATTGGTTCTAGTGAGGCTTCCCAGAATCATTATTTATGTGAGTGGTTAAGGTGCTTAGGGGTGGATTTGTGCCTATGGTTAGATAGCAATGGTGTAGCATTGCTTATGGTTAAACGAGAAAAAGATTCTAACAACTTCCACTATAAACCCTGGGCTAATGCCAACAACCCACAAGCCAATGCCTAGCAAGAAACTTATGACTTAGCAAGGACCGAGACGTCCATGAAGGGGGTGTCTATCCTTCCATCCTTATCACAATGATACATGCTTCATCAGGGATTTGAACTTGGATGGGAATCTCACAAAACCACCTCGACTTCTTGATATATCATATTGTTGCATCCTTATTGGCCTCTACACTTAGGGCTCCTTGTTCTGGAGCTAGGTGGAAAAGACGACCTTAATTTACCTTACCATTTGAGAAGAAATTCATTACTGGTGGAGAACCCTCTCCTTCTTCAAATCCCAAAGAGGAATAAACCAATCCTGACAAGGATGTAGCACTGGAACTAGTGGTGTCCATACCTAAACTATCCAGATGTGGGAGGGACGCCCTCTCATGCAAGAATCCTAGGAATTCGTAACAGGCATATCCATCTTCACACCACCACAACACATGTAGGGATAAATCTCACTCGAACAAGCAACATGAGCCCCATGAAAGGTGTTAATGTATGCTATCCTTTGGGATAACTCACCCAGGAAATGTTTGTAAGGAGAATCCACCGAGGGTCGAATAATTTCAAATTGCTTTGATTACTAAGGGTTTCGGCCGGGGTGAGGAACTTGTCATCAATGCTGGTCAGAACTTAATCTTCCCTCATGGAATGCATTTGCACCACCTCCTCCAACTTCAAAATGCTTTCACCACCAGTGATAACAACCTTGGCATCGAGCATCCTCTCCTTCAACCCCAAACCTCCATCCAAACATAGCTTGGTTTGATACATTTTCCTATTATGATAGGCATCAACCTCGATCTCACGGTCCTTTAATACTAGTTTAAGTTCGTGGATGATACCTTTGTCATCCGATTTCATGGTCATTCTTCATTGAACCATTTTCATGATCAAATTAACAATTTATCCCCTCACATACAATTTGTGATGGAAATCAAACAAGATCATTCCTTTTCTTTTTTAGATGTTCTGGTTATTAATAACTTGATGGTTTCATCTCCCATTAGTTTAAAAAAATCATATTGACCGATACCTCCATGCTTTTTTTTTGTTTGCTAGTTTGTTCGTGACCTGTGGGACTAGCCTGTGGCATAGAAACCACAACTCAGGGGCATCTAAGCCGTCAAAATCACCTGGGGATTGCACTCGACTTGAGCCACACCAACCCTTAACATGGTTGGATTTTTTGTCCCCACAGGTTTCGAACAGATGACTTTAACATCACATAGTGCCTTAACAATACACTCCGTCACCAATTTTCCTACACCTCAGGGATGACTGATACCTCCATGCTTATTCCTACCACCACCCCACTAAAAATTCTATCATCCTCAAAAATCTCATTTTTAGAGCTATTCAAAAATCTACCCCTCAACACCTAAACAAAGAGAAAACCCACCTCACTAAATCTCTCCAATATAATGGCTACTCTCTTTCCCAAATCAACAAACCTTTACAAGTTGTCCTACATCCTTAACCTAAGAACACCCTCTCTCCCCCTCCTTACCAAGGTCAAATTTCTTTCCCTTAAATTCATGGCATCATTGATCGATGATCCAAAATCCTAGCTAAAAAACACATTAAAAGTCTCTTTAAACCTAACAAAACCCTCAAACAATGATTTTGAAGCATTAAATACATATCTAATCTCTTACTTTCCCAAGGTGTCTATCAAATTCCTATCTCTTCTGGCAAATTCTACATTGGTTAGATTTGTTGTTCAATTCAAACTTACCTCAAAGAATATATTGCCAACTCCTTTCATAAACACCATGCAAAATTTGTGATTGTCAATCACTCCTATAACACGATAATTTGTTTCGACCAAATTAAAATCTCAAGACCTACCCGCCACTTATCTCATCATAAGAGAAACCCTTGAAATTAAGAAACATCCCTATAATTTTAATCGAGAAGATGACTATACACTAAGCTAATCTTAAAAACCTATTGTCCACCAACTCTCATGTCTCCACTTTTGTTTTCTTTATCATGTTCAATTTTTTCCTATTTTACCCCTCATATATTTCCATATATTCGTTCCTCCATTTTGAACCCTTATTTTATCCTTAACCATTTTCTTTCAATAGAGAAATAATTCTCATATATATTAAGTTACTATTGGTAAATTGGGTTCTAATTTGGGTAGTTATTATTTAAGCCTTGCTGACATAAGAAAATTATCTTATTATTTCTTTTCTTATTTAATTTATCATTTACCATATTCTTTTACATTTTTATTTAGATTCTTAAAACTAAAATTTATTATATTTTAATTAAATTTCAAATTTATTATATTTTAATTAAATTTTCCTTTATGTAGTCATATTTTTAATTTATTTTTATTAATAATTAATGAGACACTCATTCCTAATTTTATATTAATGGATTATTTTTTTTATAAATCAATATTATGAGGATGGGGCATTAATAGAGTCTAAATTTTAATTTAGTTTCTTAAGACTAAAATTTATTATATTTTAATTAAGTGTCCCTTGATCTAGTTATATTTTTTAATTTATTTTTATTAATAATCAATGAAACTCTCGTTCCTCATTTTATATTAATGGATTATATTTTTTATGAATCAATATTATCCTAGCTTATATTTTGTGTTATGTTATTATTATTATTTTTTTATTTATTTCATAAGCTTTAACACATACTCCTTTTTTGGTATTTTCTCATATGGAAAAGGGTTCTACAAAAAGTTATATTCTTGGTAGACCTTTAGAGGACTCATACATGGCAGATGAAAGTGAAGAATTTGAGGTAATATGTAGGCTTATTGAGGAATTAATTTAATGAAATGAGTGATACTGTGTTGAAAAATGTTGATTTGGCATATTTACAAGAATTAATTAAAATGTAAATTGATTAAAAGATGGAACAATTAACAAATTCCATGGAAGTCATGCTCTTACATACCCTAGATGAGAGGTTCCCTAAAGGTGATATTGGGACACAAGGAAATAATGAAAATAGGGGCAACAAAATTATTGAACGTCATTTACATGGAGAATATTTTAACAAATGCGGAGAACATGAGGATTGAGCCCCGAGATCATGATTATTCATCATTTTGAGATCTGCATCATGGGGATTTTAACTCAGCACCAATGAACTACTTAATTCCCAATATTGATATGAGTAAATTTGATGGTAAAGCTCTTATAACATGGATATTCTAGATGGAGCAATTATTCAATCTACATCAAGTGCCAACTGTACAAAAGGTAACTCTTGCATCTTTGTGTTTAAAACCTCATTAATTTGTTTGGTACCAATGGATTTGTGAATGAAAAAAATGACTCTATTGTCTCTTGGTCCATTTTTACGGATGAATTGATATCACATTATGGGGATATTAAGAGAAACACATTTTTTAAACAATTGATAAATATCTAGCAAAGAGGTCCAATTACAAAGCACATTCAACAATTCCAAAAACTGAGTTTGAGGGTAAAGAACATTCTAGAGGATAATTTATTAGATTTCTTTATGGGAACTTTAAAGGAGAGCATTCAACATGAGGTCCGTCTCTTCGAACCTAAATCCCTAGGGCATGATTTCAGTGTGCTAAGGAAGTTGAAAGTAAAAATATGGCTACTACAAGGGTAGACACTAAAAGCTATAGAGAGCACCATGTTCCATCTCATAAAATCACTCAACCTACAAGGTTGACACCTTAGAAAATGGATGAAAAAATAGCTAATGGACTTTGTTTCAATTATGACAAGAAGTATAGTAAGGGGCATAAATGCAGTGAGAAGAAATTATTCTACACGAACTATGAAGATGAAGAAGATCAAGAATTAGAACTATTGCAAGATCTAGAACTAGAAGAGACTACTCCAACCATATCTTGTCATGCATTGGCTAGGATTAGTTCTCTGCAAACCCTCAAGATATAAGGATATATAAAAAATAAAAGGGTAATAATGTTGATGATTAAAGTAGTACCCATAACTTCATTAATTTCAAATTAGCGAAACTTCTTAATTTATTTATATATCCAACACCTAAGTTTCAATTAATAATTGTAGATGGACATACCATAAATTGTTCAGGAAAGTTCCATAGTAGTAAACTCACTATGGGGGAGTATTTATTGGATAGTCCTATGGTTGCAATCCAAATTGGTGGTGTCATTGTTGTATTAGGGGTCTAATTATTACAATCATTAGAATAACAACTCTTAATCTTCATGAACTTTTCATAATATTTTCCTCAAAAGGAAAGGAAATTGAACTATGAGGTATCCAAGGGAAACCTTCTAAAGTGATAAGCTCTAATATCATGAATGTTTTTCTAAAGAAGGAACACCATGGTGTAATTGCAAAATTGTGCTCACTATATGTTCAAACCTATAGACTCTTTGCTCCCGTGGATCTCCAAAAGGTTATCAATAATCATTCCAAGGTATTTGGAGAGATTCTTAAGGCTCTTCCACCTACTCAAGATCATTACCATGATATTCATTTGCAATTGATAAGTGTGCCACCTAACTTTAGGCTTTACAGGTACCCATATGCACAAAAGGGTGAGATTGATCATATGGTTCAAGAAATGTTAGAGGTTGGAATCATTCAACCTAGACAAAGTTCTTTATCTTCACCAGTGGTGATGGTTTACAAAAAGGAAGGTTCATGGTGTATGTGTCTAGATTATTGAGATCTCAACAAAATGACCATTAAAGATAAGTTTTGTATTCATGTCATTGGTGAATTATTAGATGAATTGCAAGGAACAATTTTCTTTGCCAAGATTTATCTCCATTTTGTATATTATCAAATCAAAATGAGGCAAGAAAACATCCCCAAAACAACCTTCAAAACACATGAAGGTCATTATGAATTTTTGTTGATGTCTTTATCCTTAGTAATGCACCTTCAACATTTCAAATCTTGATGAGTTCTATTTTCAAACCCTTCCTCAGAAAATTTGTGTTATTATTTTTTGATGATATACTAATCTATAACCAATCTTGGGAAGAGCATGTACACCATGTCGACATGGTTTTAAAACTACTAGAATAGAAACAATTATATGTGAAGCCTTCTAAGTGTGCCTTTGGGGTTCAAGAAGTGGAATATTTGGGTCATATTGTACCTCATGAAGGTGTCAAAGTGGATTGTAACAAAATTAAAGCTACAAGGGAATGGTCAATTCCCAAAACATTGAATAATCTTAGAGGAATCTTAGGATTAATGGGATATTACCACAAATTTGTCAAAAATTATAATCAAATAGAAGCACCTTTAAAAACATTACTAAAAAAGAGACGTTTTCTTGGACTCAAGAAGCAATCAATTCTTTTGAAAAACTTAAGGAGGTTGTGTGTACAACTCCTATCCTATTCATCCATGACTTCACAAAAACCTTTATTGTGGAGTGTGATGCCTCGGGGCATGGCATTGGTGCAGTTTTAATGCAACAAGAAAGGCTTCTTTCCTTTGAAAGAAACTATATTAAAGGAAAAAACTTACTCAAACCCATTTATGAAAAGGAAATGTTGGACATATTACATGCAATTAAGAAATGATGCACTAACCTAATAGGAAGACTCTTCAAGATAAAAATAGATCATGATGATTTTGAGTATTTCTTGAACAATGACTATATTTAGAAGAGAAAAAAAATCAGTTACAAAGATACTAGGTTATGAATTTGAAATTATCTATAAAAATGGGGAAAATTGTTGTGGTTGATGCACTTTCAAGGAAAGAAGAAGACACATAGGGATGAATGTGTGTTATTTCCATTTTATAAATGATTGGGTGGAAGAAGCAATGATAGAATAGAAGAAAGATCATAAGGTATGAAAGATCATTCAACAACTACAAGAGGACCCAAGTGAATTAGATAAATTTGTGTGGAAGAATGATTCACCATGGTATAAAGATTGCCTATATTTATGTAACAATTCCCAACCCAAACAAAAGGACCTTTTGGAATTGTACACTTCTCCTGTAGGAGGACATTCAAGGTTCCTTAAAACTTACCACAAGATCAAAAAGGATCCTTGGGAAGGTCTTAAAACTGATGTTCAAAAGTTTGTGTTTGAATGTTTTGTTTTCCAACACAATAAGGGAGAGGCAATCAAGATCCCAAGTCCCCTGCAACCATTAGCCATACCAAGTCAATGTTGGGAAGAAGTTTTAATGGATTTCAGGTCTATCCAAGTCTAAAGAAAATGTTGTCATCATGGTAGTAGTGGATCTACTCACAAAGTATGCCCATTTTTTCTTTTTTTATTGTCCTTTTAAAGCAAGTAAAATAGCCACAACATTCATGTAAATAGTTCAGAAGCTACATGGAATCCTTGAGATTATTGTAAGTGATAGATATCTAGTTTTCGTTGGTAACTTTTTACTGTATTATTTTGTTGTTTGGGTACTCAATTGGCCCACATCTCCTCTTACCATACTCAATCTAATGGGAAAACTAAGATTGTGAATAAATGTGTAGAAGGGGATCTACATTACTTTGGATCTGATAAATAAACACAATGGGTCAAGTGGTTTACCTTAGCAGAATTGTGGTACAACACATCCTTCCATAATTCATAAAAAATATCCCCATTTATGGAACTTTATGGCTATCATCCTCCATCCATCACATCACCCTTGGGAGGGAAAGTGAAGGTTCATGTAGTGGAGGGCCAAATAAAGAACCAACAAGAGGTTCTCCAACTATTGAAGGAAAAAATTGTTGGATTACTTAGAGGGGGGG
>SNQJ01S0061111.1:0-10039 GCA_010110895.2 Picea sitchensis | reverse complement strand
ATGATTGTTCATTTGTTCATTGTTTATTTACTCTGCAAATATTGGATGATAATGCTACATTGATATAACACTTGCATTATATGGTTAAAAAGGATTAGATTTATCTATTATTGATTCACCCCCCCTCTCAGTAATCCAACAATGTTGTCCTTCAATAGTTGGAGAACCTCTTGTTGGTTCTTTATTTGGCCCTCCACTACATGAACCTTCACTTTCCCGCCCAAGGGTGATGTGATGGATGGAGGATGATAGCCATAAAGTTCCATAAATGGGGATATTTTTTATGAATTATGGAAGGATGTGTTGTACCACAATTCTGCTAAGGTAAACCACTTGACCCATTGTATTTATTTATCAGATCCAAAGTAATGTATATCCCCTTCTACACATTTATTCACAATCTTAGTTTTCCCATTAGATTGAGTATGGTAAGAGGAGATGTGGGCCAATTGAGTACCCAAACAACAAAATAATACAGTAAAAAAATTACCAACGAAAACTAGATATCTATCACTTACAATAATCTCAAGGATTCCATGTAGCTTCTGAACTATTTACATGAATGTTGTGGCTATTTTACTTGCTTTAAAAGGACAATAAAAAAAGAAAAAATGGGCATACTTTGTGAGTAGATCCACTACTACCATGATGACAGTCTTTCCTTTAGACTTGGATAGACCTAAAATCCATTAAAACTTCTTCCCAACATTGACTTGGTATGGCTAATGGTTGCAGGGGACTTGGGATCTTGATTGCCTCTCCCTTATTGTGTTGGAAAACAAAACATTCAAACACAAACTTTTGAACCTCAGTTTTAAGACCTTCCCAAGGATCCTTTTTGATCTTGTGGTAATTTTTAAGGAACCTTGAATGTCCTCCTACAGGAGAAGTGTACAATTCCAAAAGGTCCTTTTGTTTGGGTTGGGAATTGTTACATAAATATAGGCAATCTTTATACCATGGCGAATCATTCTTCCACACAAATTTATCTAATTCACTTGGGTCCTCTTGTAGTTGTTGAATGATCTTTCATACCTTATGATCTGTCTTCTATTCTATCATTGCTTCTTCCACCCAATCATTTATAAAATGGAAATAACACACATTCATCCCTATGTGTCTTCTTCTTTCCTTGAAAGTGCATCAACCACAACAATTTTCCCCCTTTTTATAGATAATTTCAAATTCATAACCTAGTATCTTTGTAACCGATTTTTTTTCTCTTCTAAATATAGTCACTGTTCAAGAAATACTCCAAATCATCATGATCTATTTTTATCTTGAAGAGTCTTCCTATTAGATTAGTGCATCATTTCTTAATTGCATGTAATATGGCCAACATTTCCTTTTCATAAATGGGTTTGAGTAAGTTTTTTCCTTTAATATAGTTTCTTTCAAAGGAAAGAAGCCTTTCTTGTTGCATTAAAACTGCACCAATGCCATGTCCCGAGGCATCACACTCCACAATAAAGGTTTTTGTGAAGTCATGGATGAATAGGATAGGAGTTATACACACAACCTCCTTAAGTTTTTCAAAAGAATTGGTTGCTTCTTGAGTCCAAGAAAACGTCTCTTTTTTAGTAATGTTTTTAAAGGTGCTTCTATTTGATTATAATTTTTGACAAAATTGTGGTAAGATCCCATTAATCCTAAGAGTCCTCTAAGATTATTCAATGTTTTGGGAATTGACCATTCCCTTGTAGCTTTAATTTTGTTACAATCCACTTTGACACCTTCATGAGATACAATATGACCCAAATATTCCACTTGTTGAACCCCAAAGGCACACTTAGAAGGCTTCACATATAATTGTTTCTATTCTAGTAGTTTTAAAACCATGTCAACATGGTGTACATGCTCTTCCCAAGATTGGTTATAGATTAGTATATCATCAAAAAATACTAACACAAATTTTCTAAGGAAGGGTTTGAAAATAGAACTCATCAAGATTTGAAATGTTGAAGGTGCATTACTAAGGATAAAGACATCAACAAAAACTCATAATGACCTTCATGTGTTTTGAAGGTTGTTTTGGGGATGTTTTCTTGCCTCATTTTGATTTGATAATATACAAAATGGAGATAAATCTTGGCAAAGAAAATTGTTCCTTGCAATTCATCTAATAATTCACCAATGACGAAAGGGGAAAAACCGGAAGGAGAAAACCCTAGCGAATCATAGAACCAGGCCCGTGTATGTATGCGGCCTGCGCAAACGTCAAAATACTGCCATCCGCTTTGTTGCTTTGAAGTTTAGCACCTCACGGGGATCTTTCTCTCCTCACAATGAGCACGGAAGAGTGGGGGAAACTCCCCTCGTACAGTGACATAGATGCCAGCGACAGATCTGGTACACGTGCCAAGAGGCCTGCCTTCGAACCTCTGACGCATCTGAGGGATCAACTCTTTACCCAGGAGCAAAGTCACGGCAAAGAAATGGAGCACGAGCCCAGCTCATCACATCCGCAAACTTCTAAAAACTGGTTTCCAGGTAAGTGCATCCCACAAATGGAAAAACCACCGCTTTATCAGATTAAATCTACAAGGGTGGGGGAACACACCCAATTTTTGATGGACCACGCACTGATAGGCAAATTCCTAGGCCTTTGGCCAACCGAGAGGGATCTCACTCGCTGGATAAAGGACTGGTGGAACCCTAAAGGAGACTATGAGGTACAGCTCAGCTCCAAGGGGTTCTTTACAATTATTCTGTACAACCTAGAAGACAAGGACAGAATATTCGATAATGGCCCATATTTCTATAACTCAGCAGGCCTTTTCTTAAGGTTTTGGACCGACAGATTCAGCCCAGAGCAAGAGGATTTCTCAAGAGCCCCGGTCTGAATACGGCTTTACTCCCTGCCCCAGGAATTTTGGCTGGAAGAAATCCTCATGGGTATAGGAAACACGGTGGGACAATATGTTAAAACTTCGGAAGCCACCAAAATAAGGAAATACACTTCATACGCCCGAATCTGTATCTACATGGACATCTCGAAGGATCTACCAGGTTCTATCACACTGGAATACCAGGATGAGGAATGGAACCAGACAATAGATTACGATCACATACCCTTTCACTGCAGAAAATGCCACGAGCATGGCCACCTATTCATAGACTTCCCCTTGAACGCCTCTGCCCTCAAACCAGCCGAAGTCAAGTAGAAGGACGACTTTACCAGCGTCACAGGTAGGCGAAAAAATCCAACAAAAAAACAGAACCAGAGCTCAGCTGCAAGGACCCCCTCCAAGAACTCCTTTGAAGCTCTTAATGAGCTCCAAAAAGAGGCAGAACTACAGATTCCCCCCCAAGCCTCAACGCAAGGGAAAGGTAAAAGCCCTGAGATATCACACACAACTCATACAAAGGAAACTACTCAGTCAACACATTCAGGTAGGGACGAAGACACCAATATGCTTATTGACGAAACGGATCTGGCAGAGATAGATTTAGAAAAACTGGAGGAAGCCCTTAATCAAAAGGATTTGCAACATCTTCTAGTAGAACAACTCAGAAAAGTGCACAAATTTTTCACTGACTCCACGGCAGGATCCACGGCTAGACTGGGCATCTCGTCAGAACCCGGCCACGAGCCCAAAAAATCCACGAAGGAGAACAAAAGGCGAGGATGCAAACCAGCCCAACAGCTCATAAAGGAGGCAGGCCACTTAATGATCAACTCAGGCCAGATACAGAGGTTATCGGAGGGATATCTCCACCCCCCCCCCCACCATCCTCATGATGAAAACCATATCTTGGAACATAAGAGGTCTTAATGGAAGATCCATGCAGCGGATCCTCCAAGATTGCATTAAGACAGAAAATCCAGATATATTACTATTGCAGGAAACCAAATGTGCAGGACGGGAAGCGGAAGGTATTTTTCGGAGCAGCTGGAAGGGCGGGGACTTCATCCTTCAGGACTCTGTTGGTGCGGCAGGAGGACTGGCCATCCTCTAGAACCCACAAAAGGGCACTATGACTCATTCCTTCTCCACAAAAGGTACCCTAACAGCTCACTTCAAAGCTCTAGACTCCTCCAAGGAAGGAGTCATTACAAATGTTTATGGCCCACAATCCTTCCAGGACAAGGAGGGATTTTTACAAACCCTGCTTTATATTCAAACCCTCATACTCTTACCGCACTGGATTATTGGGGGTGACTTCAATATGATCCTAACTCTGGAGGAGAAAACTGGAGGTTTAAAAAGGCTGGAGCCGGACAGTGCCAGGTTCAAATCCCTAATAGAGAAACTAAATATGGTTGACATGGAAACCCGAAATGGGATCTTCACATGGTCTAACAAAAGGATAGGGCCCCAGCATGTGGCCTGCAGGTTGGATCGCTTTCTAGTTTCAGAAGCACTCCTGGAAAGCGATCAGGCTTTGGAGGCCAATATTCTACCAAAATCAAGGTCGGACCACTGGCCCATAGTCTTCTGTCTGGACCCAGGGCTCCCTGCTAGGCCCAAGCCTTTCCGCTTTGAAAAATTCACGCTCACTCATCCAAACTTTGACCAGCTGGCATGCAACTGGTGGGCCCAGGCAGAAATTGATCATGGCACTCATATGTACAAGTTCCAACAGCGCCTCAAGAACTTCAAACTACTCATAAAAAGGTGGAACAAGACCACCTTTGGCAACATTCTTCTCAGGAAAAGGGAAATTGAGAGGCAACTCGAAGAACTTCAACGAATATTCATAGCAGGGAACCGAACTCAAGACCTGGCAAGAGAAGAAGAAGGACTAATGGCGAACCTGGAAGCCTGTAGAGAGAAGGAAGAGATCCTTTGGAGGCAAAAGTCCAGAGTCCAATGGCTTAAAGAAGGAGAGCGCAACACAAAATTATTCCATAGGGCAATGACACATCGCATATACATCAATCGCATCACTCAGCTGGAGGATGATCAAGGCACCCCGATAAGAGACCATGACCAAATAGCGGAAGAACTCAACTCCTTCTATCAAGACCTCTTCACAGAGACCAACGCAAATAGGGAAGAGGCCATCCAAAAAGTCATCCGGCACATACCCCGGTTGATTAATTCAGAACAGAATAGAGCACTGATGAGGCCTATCACTCAGTCGGAAGTGGACTTAGCTGTAAAGGACATGATCCCTGGTAAGGCACCAGGCCCCGATGGTTTCACAACAGACTTCTTCCACTACTGTTGAGGCATGATCAAGGAAGAGGTTTGGCTGGTCGTAGAAGAATCCCGAACATCTGGTCAGGTTCTTTCTGCTTTAAACGTGACCTTTATTACTCTTATTCCCAAGGAGGAGCACGCCACTCACCCGAAGAAGTTCAGACCAATCTCTCTCTGCAATGTCATTTATAAAATAATCACAAAGGTCATTTCCAATCGCCTCAAGCCGCTCCTGTCGACCATCATTTCCAACGAGCAATCTGGCTATGTAGAGGGCAGACAAATCATGGATAGTGTCATACTAGCCAATGAGGTTATCCACTCCCTAAAGACGAGCAAAATACCAGGTATGCTTATCAAACTTGATCTCTCAAAAGCTTTTGACAGACTAAGCTGGCAATATATGCGGTCGGTTTTGGAATCCTTCGGCTTTTCGAGCCTCTGGGTCGACTGGATCCTCAAGCTCACATCCTCCTCCTTTTTTTCAATCCTTGTCAATGGCACACCCTCCCGACCCTTTTTCTCCACCAGAGGTATAAGGCAAGGAGACCCTCTTTCCCCCTTCCTCTTTGTTATCATGGCAGAGGGCTTAGGCCGCTATCTCAAAGCGACGGTCCTTGAAGGCTCTCTCGATGGGCTGCCACTCTACAACCTTCATCCAGCGCCTTAACATAGCCAATTTGTAGATGACACTCTCCTCATGAACACGCCCATGGTTAGAGAAGCCACCAAGCTTAACTCTATCCTCTCTGACTTCTCGGAAGCCTCTGGCATGCTGCTTAACCTGGACAAATCAAAGCTATACTTCTTCAACACGCCGGCCTCGGTTCAGGTTCACCTCTCCAGACTTCTTGGCATTACCAGAATCTCTCTCCCTTCCACTTATCTTAGCATTCCCTTAACTGGAGAGTCAGCGAAATCTATCTCTTGGGACAACTTGCTATTATCTATATCCAACAGATTGAACAACTGGACCTTTAGACCATTGAATATTGCTTCCAGACTGGTCCTCCTCAAGTCAGTCCTTCAAGCTCTGCCCACTTATTTGTTTACAGCACTGGCAATGCCCAGCTCGGTCATCAAGGCTATTAGAAGCCTCCAACGTAATTTCCTGTGGAAAGGAAACCAGAACAACAAGAAATGGGCTTTGGTTGGATGGGAGAAACTCTGCAAACCCAAAAAGTTAGGAGGGCTGGGTATCCGAGACCCGGGGAAGATGAACCAAGTCATGGGAGCCAAGATGTGGTGGAGATGGCTGCAGCACCCGCAAGAACTCTGGGTGCAGCTTTGGAAGCAAAAGTACACTCCAAACGCACAATCCAACCAATTAATAAGATTCAATGAACCGACGCAAGGATCCAATATTTGGAACACAGCCTGGCGAAATCGGTCCCTGATACAGAAGCACGCTTTCTGGGAGGTAAGGAATGGAGAAAGTGCACTTTTTTGGCAGGATTCATGGCAACAGCTGCCTCCCCTTGATGATATGGAAAGCCTCCACACAATCAAACTTAAGCTACAGCAAAACGGATTCAAAACCATCAAGGATTTTTGGATCCCAACTCAAGAAAGGCAAACATGGTGAAAATGGAAAACCTGCAGAACTGATCTTCAGATTAGGGAGGAAATTGACCTTCTACCGTGGCAGGACTGCATGCAACACCGGAAAATTCCAAGTAAAGAAGGACCGGATGTTCTTAGATGGGGCCACTCCACCTCTGGCATTTTCTTGGTCAAAGAGGCTTACCATTTACAGGGTAATCCTCCAAACCAGATACCCGATCCCATTTGGAGAAAAATATGGCAGCCTTTTCTTTGGCCGAAGGTCTCCTTTTTTCTCTGGCTCACAGCCCAAAATCGTATCCTCACCTGGGACAACCTCCGCAAGAGAGGCTTCACAGGCCCCTCTAGGTGCATCCTCTGTCATCACAACGAGGAAACCATGGAACATCTCTTCAACAATTGCCACTATAGCCATCAGATCTGGGATTGGGGAGCCCAAGCCATGCGACGATCCCAGAGGAATCGAGATAGCATTCGGGACACTTTAGTAAATTGGGAAACAATATCCTTCCACAACCCAATTATCCAGCGCATCTGGCAACTGTTACCGGGCTTTATACTCTGGTCAATTTGGAAGGAAAGAAACAAGAGGATCTTCAACTCCAAACAGTCCCCCTCCCGCACTACTTGGGAAAGGGTCAAAAGGCTCATCTGTGAAACCATTCAATGCAAGGCCTGGCTCCATGAAGACACGTAGTGCAAGCCCGAGGAAAAGATCATTCTGGAAGGCTGGAACTTGCAATTGCGCATACAGCCACAAGGGAAGACCAACTTTGGGAGGGTCAACAGTCCCACGACTTGGACCCCACCCCCCCCTGAGTTCCTAAAACTCAACTTCAATGGAGCCTCCAGGGGCAACCTTGGACCAGCAGGTTTTGGGGCCGTCCTTCGGAACCACTTGGGCAAAATTATTCATATAATCGCTGGCTTTTTGGGCGAAACTACGAACAATGTGGCGGAGCTCACTAGTCTAGTAAGAGGCCTCCAGATCGTTGTTCATCATCAGTATCACAGGTTAATTATTGAAGGAGACTCCCTAGTAATAATTAAACTCATCTCCAAAATCCTTCACAGCATGCCCCCCTGGCGGATCTCCCCCAGCTGGAGACTCTCTGGACTTTTGGAGGACTTCAGAGATCTTACCAATTCCAATCTCACTCTAATCCCTTCTCATGTTAAACGAGAGGCCAATAAGGTTGCAGATCACCTGGCTAATACAGGAATTGATAAAAAAGAAGATCTTCTACACTGGCAGGCCCAAGTCTCTGAAGAAACAGATCTATCAAGGTGTTGTAGAGACCTTGCTTGCAGAGATTTCCCAGCCTCGGATGGGGTGCCACGTGGCCATTTGGAGACAGCTGGAGGTGCACTCGGACTGGGCTTAAATGCCGAGGGCCGCCACCCACAAGCCAACATTAACGATGGGGGACGGCCTCTGCAGCAGCCATAGGATGAATGTACTCCTCCCTCGCGCGTTCATTAACAGCGCACTCGAGACGGGAGAGGTTAAAGGTTGGAAAATGGT
Source organism: Picea sitchensis (assembly GCA_010110895.2). NCBI lineage: Eukaryota > Viridiplantae > Streptophyta > Pinopsida > Pinales > Pinaceae > Picea > Picea sitchensis. The sequence goes on along the minus strand of SNQJ01S0061111.1, from coordinate 1,804 downwards.
CTCGGATTCTGGTTATATGAATTCTTTCATGTTAGGACAGAGCAGGGCTGCACCTGCCTCGGATTTAATTCTCGCTGGATTTCTATGGTGCAGCCCAGCTCCTTTCATGCTCAGACTCTCAGCATTTGCGGCGTATCCTTTTATGTTTGAATCGACACAGGTTAAGCCTGCTTGCGCCCTGCAAATAAATTCACTTTCATCTTGGCTCACCTGCCTCTTACTGTATTCGCTCTGCTCGCTCCCCATGGCTCGGAAAAGAGGAAGATCGCGTCGTGGCGCGGCCTGGGATGCTCGCAAAGCTCAAAGGCGATGGAGAGAGCAGCTGGAGCGCGCCTTGGCTCTGGCGACCTCCATCATCAGGAAGAAAGCAAGGGCAGAGAAGAAGGCGCTCCTCGCCACCATAGCCGAACCACAAGCCGGTTGCAGCCGAGATGGGCAGGATGTTGGAATGGAGGAGGAATTTCCACCCTGCGTTGTGGTGGAAGACCCGACCATGGAGGACTTGACATTAGTGGACAGGACTAAGGCGACTCTTCAGGAGAAACGCACTCCCATTCTGGTTCAGGACGACTACATCCCCGGCTATATCGTGGAAGAAATTCCCTGGCCTGGTGATGGCAATGTTAGCAGCTATGATACTCAGGTGAAGGAAGCAAGAACAGTGGATGCAAAGGTGGTTGTGGAGCAGCGAGAGTTCGACGTGGGTCTGGGTGAGGCGACGAGCTCACTGGATGTGGGTGGCAGCTTGCATGGGTCTCTCCTCCGGGACGAGCACCTGGCTCTTTTGTTTGACCTTCGTGGCCACCTGTCTGATGTGGAGTATCGGGCGCGCACCATGGGACAAAGTATGGGCATGCTCCTTGATGCTTTTACCAATGCGCCAGCTAAGAAGAAATGCCCCCTCTGCGCGCAAGCTTTTGCCATCCCGGTTGGGTTCACGTGGCAGAAGGACGAGGACGACAGGCCACCTGACACCTAGGTTTTTATGCTCTTGGTTCCTAGTTTACTTTGTTACTATTTTATGTATATTTGGACTGTAGACATCTGTCCTGGTTTCCTTCGGGCAGGACAGATGCTACAATGTTTAAGTTCTATTTTGCTACTTAGTTTTACTTTTTATCATGCTACTCTGTTTTACCTATGCTGGTTTTCGATTATCAGCAGCATTTTTGGTAACTCCAGGCATACTTCTCTGTACACTTTGCAAAAGCTTTTTGCCTCTATAATATAGCAGGGTCTACCCCCTTTTTTATTTAAAAAAAAAAAATTAATTCACCAATGACATGAATACAAAACTTATCTTTAATGGTCATTTTGTTGAGATCTCAATAATCTAGACACATACACCATGAACCTTCCTTTTTGTAAACCATCACCACTGGTGAAGATAAAGCACTTTGTCTAGGTTGAATGATGCCAACCTCTAACATTTCTTGAACCATATGATCAATCTCACCCTTTTGTGCATATGGGTACCTGTAAAGCCTAAAGTTAGGTGGCACACTTATCAATTGCAAATGAATAGCACGGTAATGATCTTGAGTAGGTGGAAGAGCCTTAGGAATCTCTCCAAATACCTTGGAATGATTATTGATAACCTTTTGGAGATCCACGGGAGCAAAGAGTTTATAGGTTTGAACATATAGTGAGCACAATTTTGAAATTACACCATGGTGTTCCTTCTTTAGAAAAACATTCATGATATTAGAGCTTATCACTTTAGAAGGTTTCCCTTGGATACCTCATAGTTCAATTTCCTTTCCTTTTGAGGAAAATATTATGAAAAGTTCATGAAGATTAAGAG
>SNQJ01S0061110.1:70992-83016 GCA_010110895.2 Picea sitchensis | reverse complement strand
GTGAAATCCTGCCATGATCGTGTCCTCTTCCATCTCCATTAGTTGACTTAACCTCTCCTGTACTATGCCTCTTTCTGTCATGTTGGTAATTGTTTCTATGCATAGACTGGGTACCAGAAATTCTAATAGCACCATTACTTCATGTTCATACACCAATATGAATGGTGTATTTCCTGTCAAATTATTTCATGTGGTCATGTATCCCCATAGTACTACTAGTATTTTCAAGTCCCAAACATCCATGTTAACATTATAGATCTTAGTCAATGCATTTTCCAAAATCTTATTGAAATATTCTACTGTCCCATTTGCTTGAGGATGATATAGAGTACTCTTCTCATGATAGACTTAAAACTCCTTAATCATAGCCCTGATGGTATTATTAATCAAATGAGTGCCTTGGTCACTCATCAAAATCATGGGACATCCAAATCTGGTGATCACTTTCTCAAATAAGAAGTGTGTTGATGTCTCTGCACTAAAATATTTGACTGGTGTTGCTTCTTCCCATCTCGTTAAGTATTCAGTCGCAGTAATGATATATCTTTCTCCTGACCTTTTTGTTGGTGGATTAATAGGTCCAAAAAAATCTATTTCCCATTTTTCAAATACCTGTAGAGTTACTTGTGGTATTAGGGGCATCTCGTCCCTTCTATTGGGTTTTCCAACCCTCTGATATACATCACAGTTCTGACAATATTCCTTGGCATCTTTATGAATTGTTGGCCACCATAATCCTGTTTACAATACCTTCTGTGCGGTAGATTTTCCTTCATAATGTCCTCCAGATATACCTTCATGAGCTTCTACTAAAATCCCAGGCCACTCATGTTCTAATACACACCTTCTCAAAATGTTATTTGTGCCCATCTTGTATAAATGACCTGCAATGAGTTGATAGTTTGCATCTCTGACTACCAGGTTTTTCTTCTGCACAGTGCTAACGTCTTTTGGTGCAACATATGTACTTAATTATTCAATAATATCAGTGAATTATTCATCAGCTACCTATATTGAAAATAATTGTGCATCAAGGAAGTTGTCTTCCAAGTTAGTAGGTTCTTCTCCATTGGTTACCCTTGACAGGTGATCAGGTCTTGCATTCAACTTTCCTGGTTTGACTATCACTTCAAAATCAAAGTCTTGGAATAGTAACAACCATCTACAGATCCTCCCCCCCAAAACTGATTTGTTGACTAGATAATTGAGGGAATAATGGTTTGTGAACATTTTAAAGTGTTTACCTAGTAAATAATACCTAAATTTCTGAAGTGCAAATACCATGGCTAAGCCTTCTCTTTCTATGGTGTTGTATTTATGCTCTAATTCTGACAACTTCCTACTTGCGAAGGCTATAGGATGGTCTAAGTCCCCTTCTCCTGGTTGCACCATAAATACTCCAATTTCTATTGTTGATGGATCTACGTGCACATGAAATGTCTTTTCTCAATATGGAAATACTAATATAGGTGTTGTCACCATATTTTCCTTTAGAGTGTCCAATTCTTGCTGAAAGTCCTCATTCCAGTGAAATTTGGTGTCCTTCTTTAACATTTTTTCCATTGGTGCAGTAATATGCACATAACCCTTTATAAACTTCCTGTAATATCCTATATGTCCCAATGTTTCTCTTAACTGGCGCACTGACTTTGGTGGTGGTAAATTCACAATGACTAAAATCTTAGCAAGGTCAACCAGTAAACCATGGTTACACACTATATGTCCCAACAATATCCCAAAATGTGTACCAAAAATGCATTTATTGATGTTTAATGATATCTGGCATTGCCCGCATCCTTCCAACATTAGTCTTAACACTTCTACATGGTCCTTCAAAAGACTATACACAATCCAATCATCTAGATATACTTTTATAAACTGATGTATGAATTCCTTAAAAGAAGCTATGACTACCCTTGAAAAGATAACTGGTGCATTCTTCAATCCAAAGGACATGACTATATATTGGTAGGATCCCCATTCTGTAGCAAAAGTAGTCATATACCTGTCCTTTGGAGCTATTCTTATCTGATGGTAACCTGAGAATCCATTTGCGAATGAATATGCTTCCTGGCCTCCCACATTTTCTAAGACCTCATATGTAAAAGGGGTAGGAAAAGGGTCATGTAAGCAAGCATCATTTAGTTTCCTCAAATATACACAAATCCTTATCCCCCCTTGCTTCTTTTGCTGGACTACCATGGGACTAATCCATTCATATTCTTCTATTGGTTCTATAATGTCAGCTTCCAACATTCGGTCAATTTTTTATTTCACTTTTTGCGTATACATTGGATTTAGTCTATAAGGTCTTTGTCTGACAGGTATGGCATCAGGTTTGAGGGTTATCTTCATCTCACGTAGCTCCCCAGCTATGCCTTTCATCTCTATAAAGGTTGTTGAAAACAGGTCATTGTATCCACACAGTAACTATGTTATTATTCCTAATGTTTTCTCATCCCAGTAGTCTCCAATACTTTCCATTTTAGGATTGTCATTCGTCCCAATGTTGACTTTATTAACTTTTATTGGTGCAGCAAATGCCTCTGACTCTAGAGATGGACCTTCCACCTCTCTTTCTCCTTCAATCTTTGTGATATGAATTTTGCGTGAATGATCTTCATCTGGTGCTTCCTCTTCGACATGATAACATGAGAGTAACTCTTTGACTGTATGTATATATTGTTGTTAATATTTTCTTATGATTTCAACCTCTGGTTCATAAAAAAATATCACTCCCTATATCATCTTCAACGTTGAATCAATGTTAGGGTTCTCATGTTCGAATGAGAAGGTTACTACAAAAATTTGTTTTAATCCTGTCCATTCTGTAGTACCTTTGTGCATCTCTTGGTCTATGTACCAGTTCCTTGGGATCCCTTCCAATGTATGAATAAAGTGATGAGGCCATTCCTCTAGTGGTGTCATCCTCCATTGTGTTCTTCACTTCTCCAAGTGTTCAACTGGTGTTCCTTTCCCATCATATTTCTACACTGTATTTCTCCCCTGTTCTGCACCAAATCTAATGCACAGTAGTCGTTTACAGTGATATCAGTCATGAATTCTTTATTTGTTTGCACCCCACCATCTTGCAAGTGTTTCCTTGGGTGAAATATCTAGGGCCAAGATCCTTTGATTTTCTAACACTTCCTCTTCATATTTTGTCAAGAATTCCTCTAAGTCATTTAGCCCATGAAAACTAGGAGGTTCTCTTATATTTGTACCAACCCACCTTACTGCGTAGTCTATTTTTGTGCACCTTATTGTGGAGAATTCATGTAATCATTGTTGCCAATTCTTCAAACATATGTCTAAGTAGGAATCACATGATGTAATTATTATCTAGCTAAGTACCCCATATGTAGTTGGGTTGACATAATCCTCTTCTCGCGTGGTGGTTCTATACAACTAGTTTATTTCTTCCAGATCCAAACAAGTTGCCTCTACAAGCCTTTCTCCTTCTGAAGGATATAATGGTGCAATGACTCTATATTCCCCTGATTTGAAAGTCATTTTTCTTGTCTTCAGGTTGATTATAGCTTGGTTATCAAATTCCCAATCCAATCCAAGTAATTTTGAGTAGGGTGTTGTGCCATCTACTATCTCTATTACTTCAAAATCTCCCATAGTGTGAACTCCATCCAAATCCACTGTCACACCTTTAAGCCTTCCAATTGGTAACACTCTATGTTGATTTGCTAGTTTCAACTGGACAAGGAAATAGCCTAATGCGGGTTCTCCCATACACTGCCATGTCTTCTTAGGTAAGACATTTACTTTAGAGCCTAAATCCATTATAATATATCCCATGTTGAAATCCCCAATGTTGGCATTCAGTATGAATTCTCTGCTTGTCCTTCTTCTTGTATGGAGATTATTGACTATTTTCTGCTCTAACTTCCCTTCTACCTCTATGTTGCATCTTTCTAGCAGATTTTGTAACACCTTAACATATGATGGATCATTCAATAACTTAACATAGGATTGAAAAATATTATTTATGGTATTTACTTGATCTAAAGGTTGTCCTTTACTGGTATGGTCCATTGAGGATGGCATATCGTACATTGGTGGGTTATGAGTTTACTGCGTGACTGATGTAGACAGAACATTATGCATGTATGGCCTCCTTAAATGTTTCCTTTTCTTTCCGTGTGTCAAACGGATTATGTGGCTCGATATTCTTCTTAACCCATTAGTGTTGAGTTGGATCTTGTTTTGCTGCATCAGTTGATCCGAAATTGATCTTTTAAAGAATATGGTTTAGTTTATGCATGAGTTGATTTACCATTGATAAATTGCAAAGAAGAAGAATATTTAATGAATGAATTTTACATCCATCATAAAGAATGCATAACACAAAGTAAACATTAAGCACAACAAACCATAACACCAAAGATTGATAACGGAGTTCGACAAAAATTTGCCTACGTATCCAGGCCTTTGTCTTCAGGGGGAAGCTTCTTATTAATCTTTAACTCTTAAAAAAATACCAAGAAAGCCTTACATAACAAATCCTGAAACCACCTTTCAGATCTACAACTTCTCAACAGGAACAGACATCACCAATGGCTGCAACAGGTAATTCTGAGACTTTTGAGTATGAAATAGGCTATGCTTGGATCAACATCTTGGGATCTGGAGGCACTTTTCTGTTCATCTACTCGGATACAAAAACATAAGCCATATTCGAACTCCCCTCAAAATTCTACAACTTTTGAGTATAAAGTCGACCTACTTCTGAACAAGCCCTCGAGAACTCCCCTTAGCACAAATCCCAATGTTGTGCCCTGTCATATCTGTAGAGTTCATACAGTCTTGAAATGCATGCCAAAAACTCCCTTTTTCTTGATTTTCATGCCCAACTAAATAAGCCAGACTCTACCAAATTTAGCTGCAATTAGCCAAACTTAGCAAGATTTCACCAGATTTGGTGGATTCCTGCTAGATTTGGTCGTAATTGTTAGATTTGGAGGAAACTTCCAAACCACTTTGACCTTCCATAAGGTGCCATGTGGTTCCTCCTCATTGGTCCATGTGTCACCTCATCATTGGCCCGAGCCTTGCCATCCTGCCTAGTCAGCTGCCACATCATCGTTCGTATAGTGCCATGTCATCATCCATACAGTGCCACATCATCATTCATGTAGTGCCATGTCATCATCCATACAACAACACATCATCGTCCATATGGTCCCACGTGTCACTTTCGTATGGTCCCACGTGTCACTTCCATATAGTGTCATGTGTCGCTTTTTTACTGGTCCAAATCACCCTTGAAAATGCCAAAAATGACTGACACATGGCACGTCCTAGTGTTGCCACGTGTCATGCTAATGTCAACATGACGTAATGCTGACATCATCATGACGTATTGTTGACGTCATATTCCACGTCAGGTGTACAACCTTTTTCCAGTTGACTTTGACCTTTGACTTTTTACGTGTTTGGGAAAATGTTTAGAACACGATAACTTTCGCATGTGGTGTCCATTTTTGGAAAAACGTATACTATCATAATTGGCATGACGAGCCCTACACAATAGTGTTGGTTTCATCATATTCTAAGAACTTTGAATTTTTGGCCTTCTTGGATCCATTTTGGATCATTCCTCCTCACTAAGACCTTTTGGTCCTCCAAAAGGGTATTAACCAGTCATCAAGTGCGAGATAGGCCTCCCCACTTGTCCTTTGTCTTTAAAATTTGTCATGTGCACCTATCGCATCATAATCAATTTCATAATAACCATGATAATTGAAACCATATTGTTAGCCATTTGAACTTGTTCAAATCTTATTGAATCCACTACCATCCATGTAGATAACATTAGCAACGATAACATTAGAAATATGACTGAAACTAAACCAATATGTTTAACTGGCTTGCACGACATTAACTTATCTTAAAACAAATTATGATTGAAATTCCATTCTACAACCATCTCATGTTCATTCTTAAGATCAACTGCTTTACTTGGCACAATTATAGGTGTATTGCTTGCATAAGTTGCCTTCTTTAATTGCTCCATTGTTAGAAGAGTTTGATTTTATTTTATATGATGAGAATGTACAACATATTATGTCCCTTATTTAGTTAAGTGATATTGATTATGTTCCCTGTAGACGATTGCTTTGCAATCATATAAAAAAGGGATTCCTAAGACCATTACACATGTTTCTAGCAGCACCACATCACATATTACTTCATCCACATACTTAGATGTAATTGCAAATTTTATGATACATTGCTTTGTTATGGGAAATTTGTGATCTTTGCTTATCCAATTTAGTGAATAGGGTTTGTGATGCATCTTAGTGTTTAATCCCAATTTATTAACCACTTCTTCTGAAATTAAGTTAGATTGAGATCCATTATCTATCAATGTATCGATAATAGTATGTTTTATTATGACCCTTATATGAAACAATTTACTTCTTGAATCAAAACCATCACCAATTTTACCTGTCAAACCAATTGTTGTTATCTTAGACTCATCACCTAAATCTAATCCCAAGTTTGTTGCTCGTGTTATTGTTGCAACTTTTTGCCTCCCTTTCCTCTCTTTTAACCACTTCGGTTTCTTCTCTAGGTGCAATTTCCAGAAATGTTCATCATTGTGCAATTCTTTCTTGCAGTGCTTGCAAGAGAGCCTCTCTTCCTTTATTGTCGTTGAATTTACTTTTCTTTCCATTCCCTTTTCATTTTCCATCTTTCTTTGAAGATGATTACTCTGATACACCAACTCCATTTTTTTCTGCTTCAATATACATTGCTTGAACAAAAACCTCATCAAGATTAGTAGGTCCAAACATAAATATAGTACTACAAATATAAGAAGGAAAACCTCCTATATACTTCATAAGAGTTTCTTGTGTAGTTAATGGAACATATAACATCCAAGACATGTTACAAAATTCATATGTATATTCCTGCATCGATTGTCCTTTTTCTTAACTTAAGACTTTGACATTAAATTAAATCATTTTCCTTATACCCTAAAGGATAGAACTATTTTCTAAGTGAGGAAATAAAATCATGCCTTGATGGAAAAATCTTACCAACTTGTTGTGTTCCATGTTGCATCTTATTTTTCCACCAAATGAGAGTTGTGCCTTCAAGACGAAGCGATGCCAATCTAATTTTGGTTGGCTCATATTTTATTTGTTGCACATTAAAATATACCTCCATCTGTCTAACCCAATTATCAAGTTTCTCAACATTAACTTCACCATCATACATAGGCAAAATAAATTTGACATCAAGTTTAAGTAATGGAATATTAGGCTTATGTTTATGAGAATGTTTTCTTGAAGAAGTAGTATCTGAACTTGAACTTGAAGAAGAAGAAGATGAAGGAGATGAAGGAGGTGAAAGAAGAGGTTTAGGAGGGTCCTCTCCTTCTTCACTTGTGTCTTGCTTTGAAGATTTCCCTTAAACCAGTCTCTTACGTTCGAAGTAATAATCATGCAACACTTTTACCATCTCTGACATGGCAAAAAAATTCTTTTAAAACTCTCTTTCGTTTTGAGAAAGTTCTTCTTGCGATGCCATTTTCTCACTTTGAGATGTCCTCTTTCTTGATCCAATCTTTGGATCTCCTTATACAAGCTCTCCTTCACCATGACTTAGAATTTCCTTGGTAATCCTGCAAACTCAAACAACCAATTGTCAACCTTCTCTAATACCACTTGATTCAAAATTGATATTTTAAATACTATGGAGTTTATGCATGAGTGGTTTTACCATTTAGGAATTAAGAGAGAAGAAGAAGATGCTTAATAGAAGAATTATGCAGCCAACATAAATAATTCAGAACAGTAAATAGACTATAAGAATAGAAAACCATAACGCCAAGATTGTTAATGGAGTTCGGAAAGGTTGCCTACGTCTCCAGGCCTTTGTATTCAGTGGTAGGCTTCTTATTAATATTTAATGCTTAAAAAAAATACCAAGAAAATCTTACATAATAGCTCTTGAAACCACCTTTCAGATCTGCAACTTCTGGACAGAAACAAACATCACCAATGGCTGCAACAGGTAATTCTGTGACTTTTTAGTATGAACTCGGCTATGCTTAGCTTGACATCTTGGGCTCTGTAGGAAAAATTTTATTTGGCTACTCAGATGCAAAACCAAAATCCATATTCAGACTCCCCTCGAAATTCTGCAACTTTTGAGTATAAAGTTGACCTACTTCTGAACAGTCCTTCGGGACCTCCCCTCGGAAAAAATCCCAATGTTGGACCCTGTCTGATCCATACAGTCCATACAATCTCGAATTACGTGCCAAAAAACTCCTTTGTCTTGATTTTTGTTCCCGGATAAATAAGCCAAAATCCTCCAAATCTAGCGAAATCCCACTAAGTTTGGCTAACTGTCACTAAATTTGGCGGAGTCTGGCTTATTTAGCCAGGCACGAAAATCTAGACAGATGAGTTTTTTGGCACGTAGTTCGAGAGTGTACGGACTGTACAAATCTGACAGAGCGTGACATTGGGATGTGTGCCAAGGGGAGGTCTCGAGGGCCTATTCAAAAGTAGGTCGACTTTATACTCATAAGTTGCAGAATTTCAAGGGGAGTCTGAATGTGTCTTCTGAGTTTACATTCGTGTAGACGAACATAAAATTTTCTCCAGAGCCCAAGATGTTGACCCAAGCATAGCTGAGTTCATACTCAAAAGTCTTAGAATTACCTGTTGCAGCCATTGGTGATGTTTGTTTCTGTCCAGAAGCTGCAGATCTGAAAGGTGGTTTCAAGAGCTATTATGTAAGCCTTTCTTGGTATTGTTTTTAAGCATTAAAGATTAATAAGAAGCCTCCCACTGAAGACAAAGTTCTGAAGACGTAGACAACCTTGTTGAACTCTGTTAATAATATTGTGGTTTGTTGTTCTTATAGTCTATTTATTGTTATGAATTCTTTATGATGGTTGCATAATTCTTTTGTTAAGCATCTTCTTCTTCTCTTTTAATTTCTAAACGGTAAAAAAACTCATGCATAAACTTAACCATAGTCTTTAAAAGATCAATTTTGGATCATCATCTCTTTTCATGGCTCCTCCTCGAGTGACTATATTGATGTTTCTCCCATCATCCATGGATTCTACATAAATCCATTGGACATTCTGGTTTTTCTGGATCCTTTTTTGTTGGATCTTTTCCAAGAGTGTTGGGCATTCTTTTGTGTCATGGTATTCTACGCAACAGTACATACATGTTGTCGATGGAAGTGGAAAATCCCTTGCATAATGTCTTGTTTTTCAGAAGTTGTGGCACACTATTGGTCCTCTTCCAAATCCTCCTATGTCTCTTCCTCCACCTTTGTATCCACCTCTATCTCCTCATGGTGTGTTGTATTGGGGTACTTGGTTATACTGTGCGGGGTTATATTTTGGTTGTGCATTATTGTACCACAGTTGTGGATTGTTGCACTGCTACCGTGCATTGTTGTATGGTGGTGGTACCTGGCTAAAATGAGGTGCATCTTGTCATGCCATCATTTTTTATTGCACCCTATAAATGTCTAAACTTATTTCGCTCATCAGTTCCAGCGTTCTACAATCCTTGTCATCATGACCCACTGATTTGCAAAAATTGCAATATGAACTTTTTGGTATTGTCTTATACTTATGCATCATTGGAAAACGATATGGATCATGCCCATGCATCTTACAAATATCTCACCATGGTACTCCTATTGGCAAGGGGTTTGGCACCCCTATTTCCATGTACTGCACAAAAGTTGGTCATTCATTCTTATGGTGTCCTTATGTTTTGCATAGCGTACACCAAACAACTTCTCTTTTATCTTTTCCCTTATTCTGGTTAAGTTGCAATGTTAGATTTTTCAAATCCTCCTTTATATCCTCTATTGTTGGATATGTCTGTTGATACTCGTTCTCTTCCAGTTATAGGACTTCCTGTAGAGCCTCTTCCCGAGTTTGGAACTTATGTTGTCTTAAATGATACTTCAAGTGTGGTAACAGTTGTTGATTAAAGTTGGTTGTCATTGATGTCAACCCTTGAAGAAAGCCCCGTACCACAAAGGTTTGGGTAATGGACCCAAGATTGTTTGATGTAAATATGACTCATTATTGTTTTGTCATGGTTGATAAGAAGTAAATATGGATGAACTCCAAAGTGGTCCCCTTATGGTGAAATCCCTCACGGGAAGACGCTTTGCGGAGTAAGAGAACCCATGCTTAAATGTGGAATAATGACATGAAGGATAGTGAATTTTTCAAGGAAACTATCCTAGATGGATAGTTCTTGTCATGCCATTTCTGGTGGTATGTAGAACGTCACATAACTCCTCATGGTTAAAGAGTTATGACCATGTGAATTTGGAGAACCTAGGTTTGGGTAATGGACCCAAGTCTGTTTGATGGATAACGGTATGATTTTTGCTATAATTGAAGGTAATAATATTCTATATGTATAGTACATGTCATTCCATTTCTGGTGGTATGTGGAATGTCACATAAATCCTCACAGTTTGAGAGTTATGTCCTTACAAAGTTGGAGGACCCTCATATGTCATCTAGAAGCCCCAAAAGGTCAAAGTAGTCAAAGTGGTTTAAGAGATTTTAAAAGGTAAATAATAAAGTGAAGTGATGAGTGTATTATAATTCAAAATGAATATAAAATAAAAAATTTCAGTAATAAATTTAATGGAGAAATTAGAAGTGGGTTAACCCTAAAATAAGGAAAGTGGGCCAAGTGACCTAGAAGATGTTTTTAAGGAAGCTACTTGGAGAGTATAAATAAGAGGCAATGCTCTCTCATTTTAATTAAACTTGAGAATATTGAATATCTATAGGTGTTTTAAGTAACCAAGGATATCTAAGATGAATTTCTGAGGGAAAGTGAAGAAAATACGGCTGAAATGCAAGGAAGGATAAATTCTTTTGATGGTGCTTTCTAAGGTATGTTATTTACAAGTCATCTCACCATTTTCTCTATAACTTTTTTTCTATAATGATTCAGACTGTGCAATTTCTATTCCATTGAGAAAACATACCCAAGTATCTTTGGTACAAAATTCATCTTGTGGGTCATTGTATTTTGGGAGTTACACTCCGTGGAAAATAGGGTTTGTAGCTAGTCCTAATACTAGTAAAAAACAAGTGTTTTGGGTAAAAACGTCATAATTTTTTCATAACAGATTCAAATTTAGTGAGACAAAATGTGTTGGTTAGGGTACAATCTGTATTATGTTGTTTAAAATTTTCATATCAATTCAACGAATATTTCATGCGAGGCACACTCTACAAGGTCTCTCTCTAGAATAAGCCAGAATTTAGCAAGGTATGCCATTTTTGCTATAACTCCTTTTCTAAGAGTTTCCAAGTAGTGACACCTTGAGGAATTGCATAAAACACACTAAATAACATTGTGTATCAGTTTCAGATCTTTATATATTATAGGTTCAAAGTTATGATTACTTCAAGTTAGGGTTGTTGACAAATCCAAAACTAGGCATGTAAGATTAAAGAAACATTTGATGAAAATGCTAGTCTCTTGTTGTTAAAGTTAATGATTTTTTGCAGGAATGTGATCATATACACCAGGTATATTACAGAGCTACAAATCAGATTTGGATGATGAAACTGATGAGGTATTTTGGTTGAGGTACATGTTGAGTACATGGTTGAGACAAGTAGTTGATGAGTTGCCACATACATGAGGTGTATAGTTGATGATGTTGGTACATATTGATGAGTAGTTGACACATGATTGGTACATACTTGGTACATCGTTGGATGAACTTGTTTATGGTACAGGTTGATTACAGGTTGTTTGGTACAGATTGTTGCATGGTTTATGCACTTGTTTATGGTACAGGTTGAGGTACAGTTTGATGCATGGTTGATGCATGGTTTGGATTTATTGGTACAGGTTTACAGCGGTATATCTCACAATGATAGTGTGACAGTGGTTCCATCATTCTACTTCTACTTCAGGGTCACAGGATGGGGCAAGGACAGGTGGTTGTAGCCACCTTCTGGTTGTAGCCAGAGAACAT
>SNQJ01S0061110.1:50810-70982 GCA_010110895.2 Picea sitchensis | reverse complement strand
ATGAAGTAATGGTGCTATTAGAATTTCTGGTACCCAGTCTATGCATAGAAACAATTACCAACATGACAGAAAGAGGCATAGTACAGGAGAGGTTAAGTCAACTAATGGAGATGGAAGAGGACACGATCATGGCAGGATTTCACTAGGAAGTAAAGAAAGAAAGGGACAAAGCCTGACATAATAGACACATTAAAAAAAAAATCTTTAAGGAGGGATACCTAGTTCTTCTCTATGACAACAAATTTTTGCAACACCTTGGTAAGTTTAGAATGCATTGGCTAGGGACATATGAAGTAAAGACTGTCACAGATGGGGGATCTGTGCAACTAAAGGACTTGGGAGGAACAAAACTGAAAGGAATGGTCAACGATAGTCGACTAAAACTGTACAGGGATAGTCGACCTACTAACTCTTAAAAGTTACAACACAGGAAGAAAGTCATGTATATAGTGTACTAATAGTATATATTAGGAAAGAAAACTCATAAAAATAAATAAAAAGTGGAAAAGAAGAAAAATGAATACAAAAATAGAAAAATAAGAAAAACACAAAAAGTGACAGAAATTGACTGAACAATAGGAAAGTGGGAAAAAAAGTTGTGTGCAACAATTACTGTGAAAACATAGAAAGACAACGCACAGGAAAAATGGGACTAAATGCAAATGCACATAAAAAGTGAAAAAAAATGATGATTGGTACTATAAAGTGTAGAAATCACGCATTAGTTCAACACTTAGTGATTTTTGAGCACATAGCAAGATACAAGTGCATTCCCTAGATATAATTGTGCAAATAAGAGAGCACGTGTTTGTTGACGATTGAAAATGTCAACGTAATTTCACCCGCAAAGTGTTGCTAAGCCTATTATTATATAAGACTAAATAATGCTAGTAGGTGGGACCCCCTTGAACTTTTGAAGATCAGGTCTGTTCATTTTCAATGTTATGATGATGTGCTACAAAGTTTTACATGGTTGATGAGAATATGGTTGTTGTTGGTATGAGTTAAGTTTTGAGATGTTTTTCCTTCATGATACTACAACTTGCTATTCAATTATGGTATTTGTTCTTCTCGCACCTGTACAACAAAAATGTTACCGAAAATTGCAGAAAGGCATTTTGAGGAAAAGAAAAATACTATATCTAATGCAGAAGAGACCTAGCTCTGTGATACTATATGCATGAAAATACTTGTTGATAGTGCTTAAGTCCTAGCTAAAAAAATTGCTATGAAATATTGTTAAGTTACATTTTATATGCATATGGTGGAAATTTTGGTGGTGCATTTGGAAAGGTGATAATGCGTTGGTTATGCATTGCTTAATAGAATCGGTAGATGATATACATATGTTATAACATTGGTGGCTCATGGAAGTGATGGCTTGCATTTTTATGGTGATTATGCTATGTTTTGGGTTGATGTTGATCACGCTATTTGGTGATGATTCTATACATGATCGTTTAGATTGTGTAGTGATCAAGCGATTTATTTGAGTTATATCGGAAATGTAAACATAGGTGGCACATTTGGCAAGGTGATTGCAAATGGTTGAATTACTATGTGGACTTGGATTATGCTATGGTTTAAATGTGTTGATACTATCGATGCACTGGTTGATTAATGGTGTTAATGGAAGGCTCGTTGGCATGCATTGTGGAGTAAATGAGATGAGGGTGGAGGCGACGTGCATTTACTACATGTCACCTTTACCCTTCCCATTGGCATCAACCCTAGTTGGAATATTGTTTGATCTTGTTTTTGTGTTCACGCTCCTGATTTTTAGCAGGGTGAAACCGCTTGGCCACCCCTCGTCTTAAGGATTTCGATTAATAGATATGTCTCTTTTGGCCATTCTTGAATTCACTCTAGTTATGAAATGATTTTGGCTCAGTTGTGTGGGTTTGTGTTTGTCTTGAGTGCTGCAACTGTGTGGAATTTTGGATTTAAATGGAAAATAGTTGGTTCGGCTTTTATCAGTTAAGTTTGTTGGATTGTTAGTCTTCCTGGGTGATAGTTCCTTATTACCATTGAGTGTTGGTTGAAGGGTTTTTGGCTGGATGATCGTCTTCATGGTTATTGGGTTTAATTAAGATCCCTATTTTCTTGTTTCGTCCTTGCCAAGGGACTGTATCCCGTCCACAAGCACCATATCCCGTCCACAAGCATCGTATCCCCTGTGCGTACACCTTTGGCCTCGAAGTCTCACCGAGTTTAGTTTCATTCCTTCTGTGAATACTACTGTGCAAACCTTTAACCCTCCAGGCTAGGGTTGCATAGGGAAACTGTCGCACCTGTCAAGTGGTTTTTAGTTATTGCAGTCTATTACCTTGAGTATGGGCTCACCCGTGGGTCGTATAGCCATCATGTTGGTATGGATTCCCGTCACTGCCTCTATGATATTAACATAAACCTTACATTGCTATTTTATTTTTAAGGTCACAGTCACCTGCCTTATGCTAAGTAACTCAACGATTTTAATGGAAGCGCCTCTACCTTGTGTCGATTGGATGCCTGGTTATGCATAGCTACCATGGCTTGTTCAATTGGTTGTTCCTCTACAACAATGGTATTTGTTAGTTGATATACAATCACTAATATTCACACTTTTGATGTTTCGGTTGATGGTTGGCATTGGTTACGAATATTGGGGTTGCTCACGCACATCGCATTCTATATAGGGTGTTTTGCAAAATAAATTATTGGACTGGGTATATCTATTGCATCTTCTATTGTTGGTTGAATACACCTAAGTGCACACAGCTTAGTCAATCATGATTGGCTAAATCAATAAATCGACACGATTTATTGAGTTATATCGTGGTCGTATGTTGCTGTGTGATTAGTGGGATTGTTGTGCCATGAAGATTTCTCAGTTGCACACCGTACGTAGTCTGGATGATTTGTTTTCATGCTCAGTGATATCCACTAAGTTTTAAGCACGTTATTGATTGAAAATTGACCATTGTTGATGATAGACATGTTGGTTATTTGGTTTGATTTTTTAGTCACAGGGGTTTGGTGTTGTTCACACATGTCGCGTCTTGTAGATGAGGTTTTGAGAATTAGAAGATTGGATTGGATATGTTTACTGCATCTTTTTTCATTAGTATAATACACTTGAATATGTGCGGCCTCGTCACTCACAGACGACTTAGTAAATGGCCCATAATGAAGTTTTTGATTTATATCGTGGTTATATATTGTTGTGTGGTTATGGTGGAATTCTCTCATTTGTGCACCACATATAATATGGATGGCTTGTTTGTATGCCCAGTGATACTCTCGAATTCTAAGTGCGTTTATCTTTTTGCAAATTGATCACTGTTGTTGACAATTGTGTGGGATGTTTGGCTCGGTTTTAAGTCACACTGAGATATTTGTTTCACAGTGGCATGGTTACAGGGTTTTAGAAATTTACTCCTGCATAGCCTGTGTCTAAATATTGATTGTTAGTTATAGTCAATTACCTTTCAGGCGTGATATGTGAGGTCTTGATCATTTTGATCTTTCTACTGCATATATATGTATGGGAATGAATATCATTATAGATCTCGATTGGCTCTATTAACAGAAGTAAAGACTTCATTATTATTTTTTGGAAACACTACTTTCAAATACAGACGTGGATTGGGGAAATGTATGGAAATGGTGGATGTTAATGGTTATAGATTGAGTGTTGTTGTTGACTGTTATAACATGCAGAATGTACAAATAAAAGGAACATAACCTATTACAAATTGTGTGAATTACTTCTGTTTTATAATGACAATATGTTGGATATTAATGGACAGTGAAATTAAACAAATACACAAGAATTATTACTCAATCATCTGATTGTTGGTTGATTCATATTTTCCTTACTACAAAATATGTTATGGATTGCTTGATTAATCTAATGAACAATAAACATTTTTTTCCCCCTCATTATCTCATTTTCCGCTAATTATAAACCCCTCACATATCCCATATTCATTTTGTTTCACCCCTTGTTCTGATATTGATCACAACTAAGGAAAATTCTGTGTTAGATTGGATAAAAGTGGCAAAATTCTGTGTGGATTGTAGTGAGGTTTATTGGTTTTCTTATAATTGATTGTTGTTATCATTGAGAAGTGACCATATCTATTCCCTTTCATTATATCATATTTTTCTCTAATTACAAACCCCTCATGTGCCCATGAACATTTTTTCCACCCCCCTGCTCATCGATTAACATTAGAACAATTTGTATGGATTGGATTGCATGAGCCTGATACATTCTGAGCCAAATCTATTTCGTATTTTTAAGGAGTTGTCATGAATGGTTATTTAAAATACTATTTTCTAATTGTTAACATATGCAGGATGAGTTTTTTCAGTCGGGAAAGCCATGGCCAAGGAAACAGAGGTAGAAATAACTGGAACCAAAACCCAAGGAGGCCTAGGTTCTCAATACAGTTTGATGCTAATTCTAAAGAGCTTGGCCAATTGTTACATGCTGGGTTCTTTAATTGGATTGGAAAGGGAATAGTCCAACTGAGGCCTGAAAGGCCTCCCTTCCAAGCCCCTCGAGCCCCCGGTATACCTGTGCCTCCTCATGTCTCCTTACAGTTCGAAGCCCCAGAAAACAATGGGTGGCAGGAAATTGTTCACCCAACAGTCTCCCAACATCGTGGCTGGCCAAAGTTAACCTTGCCTTCTCCCCCACATTTGAAACCCATTGCCCAATATGGCCCTAACCACTCACCAGTGCAATCCTCCCATGCTAGCAAGAGATTGAAGACTGAAGACCACCATGCATCTAATAAAGGAAAAGATGTTGCTATCCCTTCCTCACCCTCCAATGCCTCTGACAAATCTGTGTCTTCACTGATGCATTTGAGGGATTATGGTTCCCATGTGATCAGTGAGATAAAGCCTAAAGGCTCTCCCCAACTCAAGGCAATTTCAGGGAAATCGGGAGGTGACAACAACAATCAAGGAAGGGTTGCTTCACAGACTGGAAAATGTGGATTTTAAATTTTATGTTATTTATTGTTTTATGAAAGTGGACTCCATGGATTTTGGACAACATGTTTTATTTTGATATATGAGTATTATTTTGAAATATTTTCAAT
Source organism: Picea sitchensis (assembly GCA_010110895.2). Classification (NCBI taxonomy): domain Eukaryota; kingdom Viridiplantae; phylum Streptophyta; class Pinopsida; order Pinales; family Pinaceae; genus Picea; species Picea sitchensis. The sequence continues at coordinate 65,886 of SNQJ01S0061110.1, read as the reverse complement.
TTTTTGCGCTAAAATTGTCAAAGGAAAATATGTTTTGAAGGGAGGCACAAGGGGTGTGTTTGGTTAACAAATGGGTTATGTTATGATGTGATGATTGTTATCACTAAAGGAGTCACAAGGGGGTCCCACCTATTAGTTATTATTTAATTATGACCCTATTATGATTATTACCTTTTACCCCCTCCTTAACTAAAGTTAGTTAAGGCCTTATGTTAGCTTAACTAATAAGTTAGTTCAACTACTCTAACCAATTCTAAATTGTTAAAATTTGAACTAAGGGGAGGAACAATGGAGGATAGAAGCACAAAGCATGCTAAGGGTTACTCTTTGAGTTTATGTTGAGATAGTTCAGTTTTCATTCATTGATATATTCATCATAGCCTAATTCTCTTTTGTGATAGCAGGGTCTTATTGTAGACAACAATATTCAAGGCTGAATCAAATCATTCAGACACTTGTTCTTCAGAGGTGTTGATCTATCTTTGATAGTCTGTGTATACTTGTTTGTTTGTGAATTAACTTTCATGACTGATAAAGGCTATTGTGCAGAGTTGAGTGGGAAACAATCTATGGCAAGCTGATCTAGATTTTAGAGTTCATTTTTGGTTTTCTGTCAGAGATCATTTTGTATGTTCCATTTGGGATTTCTAAGTTTGACTTTGGTCCAAGATTTCTATGTGAAGTTTTGTAAAGACAATGACTCTTTGGTGAATTAGAATGAAATAAGGGATTTATTTATGTTTCATCTATCTTGATTATGATCTTGGTTTCTTTACTTTTGTTCTTACATTTATTTCAGCAAATGCTATTTTCAGAAAAATACATCAAAAGTGAATTTCCAACAAGCTTTTGTTGATAAAGACTAGCCTAAGCACTTGTAATTAATACTTGTGAGTTAGGATATATATTTTTGTTGGATATAAACATAGGGTGATATTCCCGTCTACTTTACTTTAGCCAAGTAAAATCTGAAAATGCTTGAGTAAGATCAATTCATATCTTATCCTCAACATTTATTTGGTGACCATACTGGGGAGATCTTCGATATCTCTTTGGTTAAATTTTATACTCGATTTTTCATTGATACATATTTCTTTTTTGTTTTGATTCTTTGACTATTTTTCTATTCATGAATGTTCCTATTGCAAGATAGCCCAATATTGAGCCCAGTCTCTAGGACCAGACCAACATTGCTTTGAACCTGTTTCATACTATTTTAGACACTGCTAGGACCTGTGTCGAGCTTAACCGCTCTTGGGAAGAAATTGAAAGAGATATTAGTGTTCAAGAACAATTGGAAGCTAGACGTAGGCAGCCTAGAAATCAACAATAACCTTTTTGTTTATTTAGTTTTGGCCTTTCTGTGATGTCCTTAATATTCTTGTGCTTCTAGAAGAAGAAGAGGCTTGTCACTTGAAATCAACCCTATTGCTGAAATAGGAAGAAGAAACGTTGTGTTATCTACTCAACAAAGTGACCTAAGGAGAAATTTATCTGATTCGTCCAACTCGTCTTTCTTTCCCTCATCTATCATCCACAAGATGGCATCTAGTGGTGGCTCTGGTGGTGCTAGAAGTGCTTCATATTCCCAATATTCATCGTCATCAGTGATTGGTAACTTATATAGCTACCATATTCCTATCCAATCTACTGTGAACCCCACCAAAGTCATTAAAAAGTATGGCCTTTTTCAGTTCGAAGAAGATGCCACGACCACACCATGGCATGTGTCCTCTCCTCTTTACCTAGCACTTGCTACTCGCCTGCTTCCGAAGTTTAAAGAGAATTTGCGTAGGTTTTCAGGAAATAAAACTGTCAGTACCAATGAACACCTAGTGGAATTTTCTAATGCTTTACATAACATAGGGGCTAACGACAATGACACTTGCATGTGCTTGTTTTTCAATTCCTTGGAAGGAAAGGCCGTGGATGATTTCTTTGACCTTCCTCCTAAGATCTTGTCTACTTGAGAGGAGCTAATTTATTGGTTCCAATCCACTTACGGGCAATCCAAAAGCCCTGTTGAGAAGTCAAGGGAGGACAACAATATCACTTACAAAGATGGTGAGAGCATCAAGTCCTTCAACTTGCATTTCACCAAGTTGTATAATCAAATCCCCAAACTTATTCTCCCTCAGAACCAAGCCACCTTCATGCATTACTACAATGCATTGCCTTCTCCTTACCGTCACAGGCTTGAAGAAAAGGCTATTGATAATCTCGGTTCCGCTTTGCACACTTGATCAGAGTATGAGGAACATCTTGAATGAACTGGTCTACCCCAGGGAGAATTAGTTAGACAAACATATATGTCCTCTCTCTTACAGCTAGTACAAGATATGAACAACTCTATGATATCTTTTGACCGGAAACGTACTCTCAACCCACTCACCCCTGGACCTTTATCCTCTTTTTCTCCTCCTTTTAGAGGTCCGGTTGAAAATAATTTCTAGCCGAAGGCTATCCTACCTCGGAGTTGGTGTAACTTTTGTGAGGAACACCACGAAGAAACCACATGTGAGGTAAGTAAGAGTTCTCGAGATAATATCTTTAGTAAAAGACCAGAAGCTACTATCGTTGTCTTAGATTTTCCCGAGCCAAAAGATGTCATGGTCATCAATACTAGGAACGAAGCCTATGCCCCAAAAGGAAAATTTGACCCTCCTCACAGTTCTTCTAACTCGAGTTCATCTTCAACCGTGCCTACACCATAGGTTCCGAAAGTTCCTGAGAGTCAAGGGATCACTCCTCCACCCCCCTCTTCCAAATACAATATCTTGAATCAATTGGCCAACATCAAGGCAGATGAAACCCTCCTAGACATGGTTGTTGTCCCTGAACAACAGATGCATCTGAAACAATTCATGGAAGGAAAAGATTCCATTGTGGCTAATCTTTCCGAAGAGGTAAGCGAAGAGGATTCTTCTGTAAATAAAGTAGGTGTACATAACTTCAGATACCTTGTAAAAAATACCCCTTTTTATATTTCTGTAAAGATCATGGATAAAATCACCCATTGTTTCCTCATTGATGGTGGTTCAGGCCCAAGTGTCATGCCGAAGATTATTATGGAAGAGCTAGGCTTATCTTGTACAAACAAAAACGCCAGAAGCATGCTTTCCTATAATAGTCTGCAACAAACGACCATAGGCGAGATTAAGGATGTAACATTGGTTTTATGCGCTCATCCTGAGATAAGGACAACCCTCAACATTCAGGTAATTGATATGCATGTAAGAAATTATTCAATTATCTTGGGGAGAGATTGGCAAGCCCTAAAAGGTGGATACCTCTCGCTCAACGGGACAGATTTATCCGTTCCTCGGAATGGAAAGAATATCATAGTCCTTAGAGAAGGAATAATTTCACCCTACATAGAGAGTGTTCTGCAATCTAGTGTAAACTATATCGAAGAAGACCTAAGAGTGTATTCCATATTCGCTGAAGAGGATAATATTGATCTGGAAAGAATTGATTTAGAGAATAAATTGTGGTGTATGCACTTTGATGGTTCACACTCAGATGAGGGTAACAGGGCTGGTATTATCTTGGTTTCCCCTGTAGGAAAGATTCATAATATCTCATACAGGTTGGAGTTTTCTTGCTCAAACGATGTTGCTGAATTCGAATCTTTGTTGTTAGGCATTGAGAACGCCCTTAATCTTGGTTGTGGTCACCTTTCAGTGTTTTGAAATTCTGAGCTTGTTGTGAACCTAATACGTAAGACATGCTCTCCTAGCAACAAGCTGATGGAACAATATTCCCAAATTGTTTGGGCACTTGTCTCGAATCTCCTATCTTTTAACATCACTCATGTTAGGAAGGAGTTGAATTCAATAGATGATCGATTAGCTGCCTTCACGGCCTCTACTACTAAACAACTCTTGTCTCACTAGCCTGATTGTGCTCTCTAATCTCTACATCATTCATACATTTCTGAGAATGAAAAATTCTGGAAGGCCATCCCTAACAATGAAATCAGTTGTGCTGTCATTCAAAATGAACCTCTCAAGCATGAGAAGATTATATCTGTAGAAAATAATGAAATTCCTAAAGGCTTGACTCCTCTCGAGGGTTTGTTTTCCTTGAGTGTTGGAGGAAATAAATAAAAGGAAGAGGATTCACAACTGAAGGTGATTGAAACCATCTCCATGAACATTAGGACACTTGGATCTTCCTGGAATGTTAAAATAAATATCCAGGGTTCTGATAAAGAAGAATTGAAATCTGTTGAATTACTTAGTGGATTTCGAAAGGTTTTTTCTTGGTTTAATGCAAGTCTTTGTGGTTTTGATCCAGGTCTTGTTCAACATATTATGAAAACAACCAGGAAAAAACAAAGACTTGTGAACTCTGCACTAAAAGCAACCTTTCGAAGGGAGTTGAGGAATTCCTTAAGAACTGAAATGTTTTATTTTTTCCACCCTGAAGGGGTTTCCAATTGGGAACCTTCTTCGAAGATCCCTAATAATTTCAGAACCTGCATTAGTCTTCGAACTTTTAGGCAAGAAATTATAAGAAATCCTTTCCCTCCTCTCAATATGAAAATGTTTCTGCAATAGGTTGTAGAGTTACACTTGAAGCCCTTACTTGACAGTTTGTTTGGTTACAATAAAATCAAGGTCGAAGGGGAAAATTATCAAAAAACCATTTTCACTACTAATCGCGATACTATGTCTTACAATTGCCTGCCCTCTAGCTTATTTGATACAAGTATCGCCTTGAGAAGGCCTATACACACAACTTTCGATAAATTGGTCAGTCTCCATGCTTATCTTGATTATTTAATCATATCCATCAAAGGGATGATAGCTACATCAGGATTTCAAGTGTTGGGCCATTTCCAGATTACTTTTGTCTTGGACACTAAATCAAAAATTTTAAAGGAATTGCAGAGAAAATGGTTTTCCCACACCATTAGCAGTACTCATTTGAAATATTGTGAGGGACCAACGTGAAAAGTTTTATTTGTTGATTGGATATTGTTAATGTTTATGCCATTATCATAGTTCTTTGCATTTCATAAGATAAGAGCATAATAAGAACAAGATCACTGAGAAATACACATTCACAAGAGACACAACATTTATCCCGGGAAACCCTCTAGGGGAAGAAAACCCAGCAAAAACTTCCTTATCATAAATGGCTCCTGAAACCCTCTAGGGAAGAAACCCAGCAAAAACTTCCTTACTGGCAAATGGCTTATACAATATTCAAGAGATAACTCAAACCAACAGATAGTCCTCTCCAAGAGATGCAACACTCTTCTCCCTCTCTCCAACTTTATTCGTAACTTGCCTCATAAGAGAACAGGAGCAAGTGAGTGTGTCTAAGAAGCGTGAGGGCGCTTATTCTATTTATATCAATCTCGCACGTGTGAAGAGTCAACATCCAGAAGCCAACTCCTCACACTCCGTGGTTAAACCGACCTTTAATTAATTCTCGCCCTTCCATTATAACCGCTGGGGCCCACTTATTCAATAATTTTGCAATTGGTTCCGCTGGACTCAATCATAGTATTTAGCTTATAATAAATGTCATGATTAATCCCTCAATGGGATTAATCCAATAACAATAATAATAATAACAATGGCGATTAATCCACAATGGGGATTTAATCCAATAATAATAATGACATGATTAATCCACAATGGGGATTTAATCCAATAACAAAATAATAATAAGAATTCTCTGCACAGTTACATTATTTCAACACTTTAACAAGAAAGGCAGTATTCTTCATCAGCATCAGCGAAAGAGAGGTCTCAGATCAACAAGGGTATCCGAGGATAGTATCATTAATATAATCTTGAACCATTGTTCAGTACATTTATGAGTCAATGTAAGTTTTCTTCATCAACAAATATTAATATTCTAAAGGAATGCTAATAACATCTCGTGATCAAAACATGTAATTTAAAATGATACCATTACAGCACTAGGTTGGTACATCATAGTACTACACCAGCTCAATGTCACAACGGTTGCTTGCAGCTCAAATTGTCAATCACATCTTCATACCAACAACTATTATAATGTAAGAAAGTAATACCATCATTCCGCCACCAACAACCAGGGTCGTGGTTTAGGACCTCACAACGCCATGCTTTTTGTACCCAACAACCAGGGTCGGCTACGACTCATCTCTGTTTTACGCCTAACAACGCAGGTCAGAAGCAAGGAACACATCAACATCTCAATTTACGTCTAACAACAAGGTCAAGCTGGTGGAATCATCGACGCAAGCCACCTAACAACTAGGTCGGATCATATCATCTTATTTTACGTCTAACAATGAGGTCGTAAGCAAGGAACACCATGTTTTTACGATAACAATGAGGTCAAAAGTATGAATCATCTTGCTTTACGCCTAACAACTAGGTCGTATAGGATAAACTACAAGTATGCTTTACTGCCTAACAACTAGGGTCGTAAGCATAACCTTCATCTTGTTTACTGCCTACCAACGAGGTCGGGTTAAGGATCACACAATGGCCATGCTTTTACCGCCTAACAACGCAGGTCGGCATGACTCATCTTGCTTTATGTCTAACAATGAGGTCGTGGGTTGAATACATTCCACTCTCGTGGAAGGTCCTTTCGACAATACTCAAGCTTATCTCTCAAAGTCCCCAAACTTTACACGAGATAGAGGCTTAGTCATCATATCAACAACCTACTAACTGTATAATGTAATCGAGTCGCTCCTCTCCGTACTATACCGTGGATGAAATGATAGTGTATCTCTATGTGCTTCAACTGGTCAGGGAACACAAGATTCTCTCGTCATTTTAATATGCCTCATTCTGTGTATGAATCACGGTTTCTCTCATCTCCAAATCAAATAGACCTGTCAACAATTTTCAAAGCCATATAGCTTTGTATCTGGCAGAACACGCAGCAATGTGTTTTGCTTCCGCTGTACTGAGATTAATGCTGGATTGCTTCCTACTCGCCACGAGATCATAGTTGATCCCAAACTAAAACATCTAGAAGTGCTTTTTCAGCATGTCACAACTTTCCCAATCCAGACGTGATATCCATCAGCAAGAAGTCATGATATCCATTGTAGCTGAGACCATAATCCACTGCGGTTTCTTTAAGGTACCTCTTTCATCACATGTTTTGGTAACCGCAAATGAACATCGCCTCAGCTCTACTGTAAACTCCGACCTGTTCAACGAAATGCATAACCGGGTCTAGTGTTTGTCGTGTACACCAACATCCAATAATCCGTCACAAATACCTATCAAATCTAAGCTCAAGATCATCAGTGTTTCACTTCCATGTATTCGTGGACTTGTATTCTAGCATGTCTAATCTCTTTCAAGATTTCGACCATGTACATCCCCTAGTTAAGGAAGATTCTCCGACTTTGCCACCTCAAGACTCCAGGGAAATAAATTTGATGAGTCAAGGTATTTGATTTCACCAAATGGGTAGTCTCTATTTACATTTAGTGACAAGCTTTTCTTCTCTTGAAGCTACGAAATTGCTCATCCACATACGAATAGTATTATTGGTCTATCATCCATGATCTTAGTTAGAGATTTGAATCGCTTTACTCTGCAGCCCAAGTCAATAAGAAACCCAGTTTATACGGGCTATACCCAAGTTATGGGAGCTTGTTTGACCAGATAAGGATTTCTCTTAATTGATAGACATGACTTCCTATCTTCAACCTAAAACCTTGGGGTTTCTCTATATACACTCTTCAATGATACCATTCTAAAAGTTGTCTTCACATCCATCCGTGTAGCTTCCATTTCATCTTGGTACAAGAGCTATAATGGTTCCTGATCAAAGTGTATCCACAAGAAAGTGTAATGTCTCTTCATAGTCGATTCTTCCTTCTGAAGTTTTCACTTGTTTAATAAAATATTTCTTTATATTTCAATACTCCATCAACATACCAGGACCAAGAGCCATTTTGATGATACCAACCTTACCTTTTGGTCTAGGACCAATTTCCATACATCTTTCTTCATTATGGATTGGTATTCCTCCTGTCATGGCTGTCCATTCCTTCTTTTGGATGGCCCTTCAAAACATGTGGGTTCTTCTACTCTAGATTGCAAATCAAAGCCGTGTAACTAGAGAATGGTTTTGGTCTCTTCACCTGCCCATGGTTCCTTCAGAACACCATACTTTATACATATTGAATAAGCTCTTCATGCAAAGGTGCTTTTCTTTTATGGGACAAGGTCATTTGAGGAGGTTCTTGAACTTCGTGGATATCATGATCTTCTGAGTCTCCCCACCGGGAGAAGTGCCATGACTTCCTGTATCTCCTAAGCTCCTGGGAACTTCCTGATCTCACACACCCGGATTTCATGTGTTCCTCTTCACATTTCTTCAAGTTTCCACATCTTCTTGATTTATTATGCAACTTTCTCATCAAAGGTCACGCCTCACGATTAACACATATGGCTGCATGTAGATTCTGAAGGCCTTGGATACCCTCACAGTATCCCACAAATGGTCTCTCTTCCTTTAGGGCTCCAACTTGTTTTTCTTTGGTATATGGATAAACACCGACAACCAAATATTTTGAGATGTAGCTTACCTCCGCTTCCTTTCTCTTCCTAAGGAACATCTTCCTGCGTCTTGTTCAAGTGCACCATGGGCAATCGTTCCAGTACATAAAACAACCACTGCCAATGCTTCCCACCCATAAGCACATAGGAAGATCTTGATCTGTACAGCTTCCAGCATGGTTCTGTAAGGAAGATTAAGATAATCAGCTACACCATTTTGTTGAAGATCTTGATCCCAACATCTTCTCGCCGTAGTCTGTTTCCTCCTGTATATTCCTCCATTTCACCTATCTTAATCTTCCTTATAGATGGGTTCTCTTATCAAGGCTTTTGATTCCTTGAATTTACTGAATAATTAATCTTTAGATTTCAAGAAATGCGCCCAAGTTTTACGAGAATAATCGTCTATGAATTATACATAGCATACATACCCATTATTGGAGGATGATGGCATTAAGCCAAATACATCTGAATGAATGAATTCTAGGACTCCTTCACCTTGTTGTTGCTACTTGGAAATGGGTTCTTGACGCTCTTCCCCAGCATCCATCGGCATGCCTCATGGTCACCTCGAGTTCGCAAACCCAAGGACAACTTGCATGTATGGTGGCACCTTGTAGTTGATGTGAGCTAACTTTCTATAGTTCACATGGATTTCTGAATAGCGTGGGTCATGCTCGAAAGTGACCCAATCTTTTCTTTTCCACCGAAGGACGTCATTTATGACGTTTTCTTTTATCATGTTATCTCTAACCTTCACTATATTTCCTACATACGTGACTCCTGGAGCAAGGTCAATAAAACAACAAGCAAGAATAATATCCCTTTGATAATATAAAGCAACATGAAAATGGGCCAATAGCTCCTTAGAGCTACATTTTCCTTCACAACACCTACCTCTAGCAAAGATTGAAGGTAAGGAATATAGTATGAAATGAGTTCAACACTCTCTTTAGTGTTGTGACCAATCATTCTTCAATGACAATCCTCAAACTAACACACAGGTTTCTCCTAGAGGAGGTGTTAGTCTTATCAAACAAAGTATTCTCACACATGTTATCACAAGGCACACTTTACTAATTTGTCTCAACTAAAGTCATTATTTTGTCATGTGTACCTTTGAATCTCTGATTAATCAAACCTGGAGCCCGGAGCCTTGTCCTCAAGAGAGAGGTTTGCTTTTTCTTCCGTGTCTCCTTCACTCAAGTGACGAAAGGTACTTTCTTCAACCCGTCTGTTGTACTAAGACAATATGCTCTCTTGACAAAGATTAGGTTAGAGGATAAGCTCTATGATCAAATTTCAAATCTTCTAATAATTTAACTATATTTCAACATGCAACACCTATCAAGATAATTTCATAACAACAGATGACATTAGAATTATCACACCCTGGGTTGTACTCATTCTCCTAATGTGTTGGATCTGAGATCCTCCTAGATCTACGATTGTTGTTTAAACAAAATATCCTTTCTCATGAAAATACTCTTTAGGGTTTAACCATTAACCATATGTGAGTACATACCTCGACATTTGTGGTGGTAGTGTGGCTCCATCTGTAGCAAGTAGTAATCAATACTAAAAATAAGTGTATTTCGTAACTGTTCTAATGTACTAACTGCATAAAACGAATCAAGAATCGTTCTCAGGATCACAATCAGAATCGCGAACTTAGGTTTTATGAGGAAACCCTAATTTTCAAACTTCTAATTTTGTTTCATCCAGGGATAGATGCGTACTGGGTCGAGGCGAAGTTAGTTGCATGTTTCAAAATTTCAAACTGTCCACTCCCCAAACTCTGGATCTAATGGATTTGGATTGGTGCTTCCTCGGGTTTCTCTCAAGTACTCCGGTACTTCCGTACTGCAAAATTTATTGTACTTTCAGAAACTAGGGTTTCAATTTTGAAGTTATCCCAAACCACCTAAAATAAAATTTAGGCCAAATGATCCTTAGGGAGGGCGTAGTTTAGAGGGAGTCAAAGAGAACTCTTCCAAACCCTAAATTTTCAGTACCTAAAGGATGTTTTCCCATAAATATGCTTCCCTTCTGTGTTGGCTTTGAAACCATAAGTTAATGTTTATGCCATTATCATATTTCTTTTCATTTCCTCTAAGGTAAGATAAGAGTACACAAGAACATGATCACTGAGAAATACACATTCACAAGAGACACAACATTTATCCCGGGGAAACTCTAGGGAAGAAAACCCAGCTAAAATTTCCTTATCATAAATGGTTTATAATGTTCAAGAGATAACTCAAACCAAATATAGATAGTCTCCCTAAGAGATGCACCACTCTTCTTCTCTCCTCTCTCTCCAACTTCTCTAATTGCAGTAACTTGCCCTCATAAGAGAACAGCAAGTGAGTGTGTTCTAAGAAGTGAGGCTTAGCTCCTATTTGAAAATATCCCACACGGTGAAGGAGTCACCATCCTGGTAAAATGTAATTCTCACACTCGTTGGGTAAAACCCACCTTTACTCAATTCCTTTTCGCCCCTTCCATTATAACCTGCTAGGGGTCAGAATTTCTTATTCGAAGAGACTTTAGAATTGTCCCATGACCAATCTGCTAAAGGGGATTTGGTCCTTATACACACTGCCTTATACAATTACCGACATGATTAATCCTCAATGGGGATTAATCCAATAACAATAATAATAATAATGACATGATTAATCCACAATGGGGATTTAACCCAGTAATAATAATGACATGATTAATCCACAATGGGGATTTAATCCAATAACATAATAATAATAAGAATGCTCTTCACAGTTACATTATTTCAACAGATATTTCTGTATACTAGTAGCTTAGCTTTGTTTTCAATTATTGTGCTTCTTTTTCTTCTTTACAACACTTTGGTTTCTTCTTCTGAGTTGTTTTTTTTGCTGCGTTTTATTTCTGTCTTTTACTGCTGCTGTTTTTATTTCTCTATTATTACTTCTGTTGCAATTTTTTTCTTTATCATCTTTTAGTATTTGGTCAGGTTATATTGTTGGATCAATTCTACCACACTGACACTCTTGCAAAGCATTGTTAGTCAATAACAATCAAGCTTGCACAACTGCTATGATCTCTCCATTGAAGGGCCCTTGAATTTGTTACATATTTCCGCTGCTATCTTACGAGGAATTGGTTGTTTCCCGCTTCTTCTTTCCATTTCTTCATCCATCAAGATCTTAAGAGAAAAAATATAATCTTCCTCTTTCAAGTTAAGAGCTTATTCTAGTCAAATGATTATGCATATAGTGGTAAAGCCCCTCATACTTAACACTTTTCATGAGTTATTCCCAAATTCCCGGTCATATTTCCATTAAATCCGCTCACTTCCCCCTATTGCATAATCATTCGAGTCATGTCTTTTTGAGATTACTATTAATGGTCTGCGAAACCATGAGTTCTGGGTTCTAATATGTTAAAAACAAATTTCCCTATGGAGTCATCAGTTTGTTGATGAGTGAAAATGTCAATGTAATTTCACTCGCAAAGTGTTGCTAAGCCTATTATTATATAAGACTAAATAATGCAAGTAGGTGGGACCCCCTTGAACTTTTGAAGATCAGGTTTGTTCATTTTCAATGTTATGATGATGTGCTACAAAGTTTTACATGGTTGATGATAATATGGTTGTCGTTGGTATCAGTTAAGTTTTGAGCTGTTGTTCCTTCATGATACTACAACCTGCTATTCAATTATGGTATTTGTTCTTCTCACACCTATACAACAAAAAAATTGTAGAAAGGCATTTTGAGGAAAAGAAAAATACTATATCTAATGCAGAAGAGACCTAGCTCTGCGATACTATATGCATGAAAATACTTGTTGATAGTGGTTAAGTCCTAGCTAAAAAAATGGCTATGAAATATTGTTAAGTTACATTTTATATGCATATGGTGGAAATTTTGGTGCACATTTGGAAAGGTGATAATGCATTGGTTATGCATTGCTTAATGGAATCGATAGCTGATATACATATTTTATAACGTTGGTGGCTCATGAAAGTGATGGCTTGCGTTTTTATGGTGATTGTGCTATGTTTCGGGTTGATGTTGATCATGCTATTTGGTGATGATTCTATACATGATCATTTAGATTGTGTAGTTTTCAAACGATTTATTTGAGTTATATCGAAAATGTAAACATAGGTGGCGCATTTGGCAAAGTGATTGAAAATGGTTGAATTATTATGTGGACTTGGATTATGCTATGGTTTAAATGTGTTGATACTATCAATACACTAGTTGATTAATGGTGTTAATGGAAGGCTTGTTGGCATGTACTATGGAGCAAATTAGATGAGGGTGGAGGCGACATGCATTTACTACACACCACCTTTACCCTTCCCATTGGCCACCACCCTAGTCAGACTCTTGTTTGATCTTGCTGTTGTGTTCATGCTCCAGATTTTTAGGAAGGTGAAACCACTCGGCCACCCCTCGTCTTAAGGATTTCGATTAACAGGTATGTCTCTTTTGGCCATTCTTGACTTCACTCTGGTTATGAAATGATTTTAGCTCAGTTGTGTGGGTTTGTATTTGTCCTGAGTGCTGCAACTATGTGGACTTTTGGATTTAAATGGAAAATAGATGGTTCGACTTTTATCAATTAATTTCGTTGGATTGTTAGTATTCCTGGGTGATAGTTCCTTATTACCACTACGTGTTGGTTGAAGGTTTTTTTGTTGGATGATCGTATTCACAGTTATTGGGTTTAATTAAGAGCCATATTTTCTTGTTTCAGCCTTGCCAAGGGACTATCTCCCGTCCACAAGCACCACGACCCCTTGTGCATACAACTTCGGCCTCGAAGTATCATTGAATTTAGTTTCGTTCCTTCTGTGAAGGCTACTGTGCAAACCCTTAACCCTCCAGGATGGGATTGCATAAGGAAACTATCGCGCATGTCAAGTGGTTTCCAGTTATTGTGGTCTATTACCTTGAGTACGGGCTCACCCATGAGTCGTATAGCCATCATGTTGGTATGGCTTCCCGTCACTACCTCTGTGATATTAACATAAACCTTACATTGTTATTTTATTTTTAAGGTCACAGTCACCCGCCTTATGCTAAGTAAGTCAACGATTTTAATGGAAGGGCCTCTACCCTGTGTTGATTGGATGCTTGGTTATGCATAGCTACCATGGCTTGTTCGGTTGGTTGTTCCTCTACCACAATGGCATTTGTTAGTTGATATACAGTCACTAATATTCACACTTTTGATGTTTCGGTTGATGGTTGGCATTGGTTACAAATATTGGGGTTGCTCACGCAGTTTGAGTTTTGTATAGGGTGTTTTTCAAAATAAATTATTGGAATGGTTATATCTATTGCATCTTTTGTTGTTGGTCGAATAAACCCGAGTGTGTACAACTTGGTCAATCACAATTGGATAAATCAATAGCTCGACACAATTTATTGAGTTATATCGTGATCGTATGTTGCTATGTGATTAATGGGATTGTTGCACCATGAAGTTTTCTCAGTTTCACACCGTGTGTAGTATGGATGAATTGTTTTCATGCTCAATGATATCCACTAAGTTTTAAGTGCATTATTGATTGAAAATTGACCACTGTTGATGACAGTCGTGTTGGTTATTTGGTTCAGTTTTTTAGTCACAGGAGTTTGGTGTTGTTCACACATGTCATGTCCTGTAGATGAGGTTTTGAGAATTAGAAGATTGGATTGGATATGTTTACTGCATATTTTGTCATTAGTAGAATACACTTGAATATGTGCAGCTTGGTCACTCACAGGCGATTTAGTAAATGGCCCAGAATGAATATTTTGAGTTATATCGTGGTTATAGATTGTTGTGTGGTTATGGTGGAATCCTCTCATTTGTGCACCATGTATAATATGGATAGCTTGTTTGTATTCCCAGTGATACTCCCGAATTCTAAGTGTGTTTATCTTTTTACAATTTGATTGCTATTGATGAAAGTTGTGTGGGATGTTTGGCTCGGTTTTAAGTCGCACTGAGATATTTGTTTCACAGTGGCATGGTTACAGGGTTTCATAAATTTACTCCTGCATAGCCTGCGTCTAAATAGTGACTATTAGTTATAGTCAATTTCCTTTCAGGCGTGATATGTGAGGTATTGATCATTTTGATATTTCTACTGCATATATGTGTATGGGAACGAATATCATTACAGATCTCGATTGGCTCTATTAACAGAAGTAGAGACTTCATTATTATTTTTTGGAAACACTACTTTCAAATACAGACGTGGATTGGGGAAATGTATGGAAATGGTGGATGTTAATGGTTATAGATTGAGTGTTGTTGTTGATTGTTATAACATGCATAATGTACGAATAAAAGGAACAAAACCCCTTACAAATGGTGTGAAGTACTTCTGTTTTATAATGACACTGTGGTGGATATTAATGGACAGTGAAATTAAACAAATACACAAGAATTATTAATCAGTCACCTGATTGTTGGTTGATGCATATTTTCCTTATTGCAAAATATGTTATGGATTGCTTGATTAATATCATGAAAAATAAACGTCCCCCCCCCCC
>SNQJ01S0061110.1:31524-50761 GCA_010110895.2 Picea sitchensis | reverse complement strand
TATCCCATATATATATATATATTTTTCACCCCCAGTTCTAATATTGATCACAACTAAGGAAAATTCCGTGTTAGATTCGATAAAAGTGGCAAAATTCTGTGTGGATTGCAATGAGTTTTATTGGATTGCTTACAATTGATTGTTGTTGTCATTGAGAAATGACCATATCTCTTCCCTTTCATTATATCATATTTTCTCTAATTACAAACTCCTCATGTACCCCTGAACATTTTTTCCACCCCCCTGCTCATTGATTAACATTAGAAAAATTTGTATGGATTGGATTGCATGAGCCTGATACATTCTGAGCCAAATCTATTTCGTATTTTTAAGGAGTTGTCATGCATGGTTATTAAAAATACTATTTGTTAATTGTTAACATATGAAGGATGATTTTTTTTAGTCGGGGAAGCCATGTTCGAGGAAACAAAGGTAGAGGTAACTGGAACTGAGGCCCAAGGAGGCCTACGTTCTCAATACATTTTGATGTTGATTCTGAAGAGATTGGACAATTGTTCCATGATGGGTTATTTAATTGGATTGGACAAGGAATACTCCAACTGAGGCCTAAAAGGCCTCCCTTCCAAGCCCCTCAAGCCCCCGGTATACTTGTGCCTCCTCATGTCTCCTTATAGCCCGAAGTCCCGGAAAATGATGGGTGATAGGAGATTGTTCACCCGACAATCTCCCAACGCCGTGGCTGACCAAACTTAACCTTTCCTTCTCCCCCATCTTTGAACCCCATTGCCCAAGTTTCCCCTAACCACTCGTCAGTGCAATCCTACCATGCCAGGAAGAGATTGAAGATTGAAGTGCACCATGCATCTGATAAAGGAAAAGATGTTGCTGCCCCTTCCTCACCCTCCGATGCCTTTGACAAATCTGTGTCTTCACGGATGCATTTGAGGGATTATTGTTCCCATGCGATCAATGAGATAAAGCCTAAAGGATCTTCCCAGCTCAAGGCAATTTCAGGAAAACCAGGAGGTGATAGAAACAACCAAGGAAGGGTTGCTTCACAGACTGGAAAATATGGATTTTAAATTTTATGTTATTTATTGTTTTATGACAGTGGACTCCATGGATTTTGGAAAGATTGTTTTATTTTGATATATGAGTATTAGTTTGAAATATTTTCAAATTTATGAGCTGAAATTGTCAAAGGAAAATATGTTTTGAAGGGAGGCACAAGGGGTGTGTTTTATTAACAAATGCGTTATGTTATGATGTGATGATTGTTATCACTAAAGGAGTCACAAGGGGGTCCCACCTATTAGTTATTATTTAATTATGAACCTATTATGATTATTACTTCCCCCCTCCTCCTTAACTAAATTTAGTTAAGGCCTTATGTTAGCTTGACTAATAAGTTAGTTCAACTACTCTAACCAATTCTAAATTGTTAAAATTTGAACTAATGGGAGGAACACTGGTGGATAGAAGCACAAAGCATGCTAAGGTTTGCTCTTTGAGTTTATGTTGAGATAGTTCAGTTTTCATTCATTCATATATTGATCATAGCCTAATTCTCTTTTGTGATAGCAGGGTCTTATTGTAGACAACAATATTTAGAGACGAATCAAATCATTCAGACACTTGTTCTTCATAGGTGTTGATCTATCTTTGATAGTCTATGTAGACTTATTTATTTGTGAATTAAATTTCATGACTGATAAAGGCTATTGCCCATAGTCGAGTGGGAAACAATCTGTGGTAAGATGATCCAACTTTTAGAGTTCAGTTTTGGTTTTCTGTCAGAGGTCCTTTTGTATGTTCCATTAGGGATTTCTAAGTTTGATTTTGGTCCAAGATTTATGTGTGAAGTTTTGTAAAGACAATGACTCTTTGGTGAATTGGAATGAAATAAGGGATTGCTTTATGTCTCATCTATCTTGATTATGATCTTGGTGTCTTTACTTGTGTTCTTACATTTATTTCAGCAACTGATATTTTCAAAAAAATACATAAAAAGTGAATTTCCAGCAAGCTTTTGTTGATAAAAGACTAGCCTAAGAACTTGTAATTAATACTTGTGAGTTAGGATATATATTTTTGTTGTCTATAAACATAGGGTGATATTCCCGTATACTTTACTTTAGCCAAGTAAAGTCTGAAAATGATTGAGTAAGATCAATTCATATCTTGTTCTCAACAGTGTTTGAATTGGATAAAAGATCACAACACCAAAGTTTGGTGCTCCAGGCCAGTACATATGGGTTACTCGACAGGGCCAAAGGAGGAAGGAAAGGATGAGGGATCCCAAAATGTCATTGAGCTTGAATATTTCACCACTTCTGACACAAAGTTAATAAATCCAACATAGGTTCAGGAGGAAACATCAACAACGACATAAGGGGAAGTAGGGTAGGGTTCTGGGACCCGAGATGATATTCCAAACCTTAATCCCGAAACACCAGCTAAACCTGATGAAATGAAGGTTCAACAATAGGTCCGTGACGAAGAGAAGGTGTTGGTTGAGAATATAACCAACTAGCCAGAATCCGAAGGGGAAAAAGATGACTTCGAAATAACAGAGGTAGACCCATATGTTGTTGGGTAGAAAAGAAAGGCGCATGATGCTACATACATTACACTTCCCTAATCCTAGACGCAGTGGTTACTGTGGAAGACATGCTCGAAAAAGTACCTAAACTAAGGTACTCGGACCATGATGTGCGTGATGAAACCAAATTCCCAGATTTGGTCGAGGAAGCCTACCTAGCAAACACAAGGGAAATTGGAACCCTAGGTAAACCAATCATGGAGTCTGCACAGTGGACAACAGGGATTTACAACTTTGATATAATGAACCTCCTGGACATATCGTACTTCGAGTGCGGTAAAAATGTTGGGCTTTGCAAAAATAGTTGCTAGCCTAGTTACATGGTGGAATCCTTTGAATGGATAGGCCGATACAACTTGATGTGGCGTCGATCGCCAAAATTACAGTAGCCGCACAACCAGAGGAGTACTTGGACAACAAAGCACGTGAGAAGGGGATCGATGAGCTAGTCAAAGAAAAATTTGGCACCAACATAGGAAACATGGGCATGGTTGTTGGAAATACTAAAACAACTGAGAGGGGGGGTGAATCAGTTGTTTATAAGCTTAAACAATTTTATACCTTTTAAAAGAGGGGGTGAATCATTGTTATTGTGATTAAACAATTTTATACCTTTAAATAATTATTAAGATTTCTTCATGTGTCACTACCAACAACATATGTATAGTAAGAGTAAAGATCATCACACACATAAAATACACACGATGAGATTTTCACGAGGAAAACCCATAAAGGAGAAAACCTTCTTCTTCGAATGATAGGCAATATTTTGCGCCTCTCAGACATCACTACAATTGAACAACTCAATGTGAGGTCCTACCTTCAAGCATAAGCTACAACTTGTTGAGAGCACCAACTTCAGCTTTTCTCAGGCAATCTAATTAGGAAGGAAGCACCAACTCCCCGGTTATTCCAGCACCAACTGGAAAATTAACTTCCGCCATGTGCTACAACTCGCATAACGTAGGAAATGACATCCGCTCTCCCTAGCACCACCCCGCCACCCTAGTTTCTTCCTCGCCGCAACCGATGGAAGCTCCAACTTCCTCGTGTTCAAGCACCCACTTGAACTTCTCGAGACACAAATTCTCCCGAAAGCATCTCCTAACCTCCCTTTAGATATGAAATGGTTAAATACATTATCTGTCCATAAACTACCCTACCACTTTTCGTTCTTAATTCGTCTTCGCTCAATCGCTCGCTACTTATTATTCAACATGTCTCGCTTCGGTGTCATGTCTTCATTATCGGGCTTCCGCTTCCGCTTCCGTCCATCATGTTACTCTTCTTCTCGCTTTTGCACGCCTTCACTGTTTTTCTATTCCTCTGTTCATCTTGTTTTTCTTACTGTTGACCCATTTTTCATTCAGAACGATTAACTCAATTCGGGTCTCATTCATTTTTCTTTATTCACCGTTATCGACTGCCCACTTCCCTTTCAATGGAGAATCCAACTACATCATTCTTTGCAACTGAAACACTAACCAATTCATCATTCCTACCGCTTTCCTTAACGGATTTCATACAATTGAAGTTTAATGAGTGAGTATACACAAGAACCCTCCGGGATCAAGGTTTTGATCCAACGGTTCGTGATCCCATCTAGATTTCACCATCGCTATTTCAGCATTTATGTATGTCGAGCATTTACTCGGAAACTCCGATTCTCCTATTCCCGATTTTCTCTTTTCCGGGCTTAGCCCCTTCTGACTTACATAATGGTCCATGTGACCAACTATCACGCGGACCACCACCACACCTCTCAAAAATGTGTGCTAGCCCTCCTAGCAGCACAGCGTCCATATGACTCCGCTTTCCGTGCCCTCGGTCATAATATTCCACTGAGTTTCGCCAATTAACATGTCATTGTACACATGCTTTGGGGAGTCCCGATCCCCGATTTCGATGACAGAGATCAACGGCCCAGATCCGGGTTCTTATCCAACGTCAGGATACTACGAATCGCATTTCGGCGATTTCGTAGTTCTTGATACCAGGTTTTGACATATCATATCCCGACTCTCAAACCTCGATGCCACCTCGCCCTTCCTCACCGGGACGCCATCATGGTCTGGACACGCAGTTAAACACCCACACGCGTCACCATTCATTAATTGTATGTACCGGCAAAGTTAGATCTGCCCCGACACCGCCATCACCGGGTTGTGCCACGGTCCCTTAGCCGACGCGGGATCGCTATCGAGATCGACGGCTCCAGGTCACACATGCTGATCCGACGCTCGTATTCGCCTGGATTTCTATATCACAAATCGGGGATTTCGCTGTGGAGTGAACTTTGCATTATGAAATCGACCACTAATTGCCGATGAGGCCTCTCGGCCGCCACGGTCCATACAAATGAACAACGTATCCCTCGCTGGATTAACGGGTTGCGATCAAACGCTGAATCGTGATATCGGGATTTCGGGTTTTCAATGTTAAGTGATTTGAGATTTCAAACTTCGACGCCGATTTCGAAATTTCCAGTCGACACGCCACCCACATCAATAAACGTCCGCATCCCCGCTATTTAACGGCTGAGATCAAATCGCAAATCGCATATCGCGATTTCGTTATTCATGTTGCATTGTTTCTTTAACATATCCAACACGCGATCCTCGAACCTCCGATGGCTTATCTCCCTTGCAACTTCGTAGATTCGATTCCGGCCATTGTTCTTTTCTCGGGAATGGAACAAGATCCCACGGCCACCTAATTCTTTCTTTCCTTTTCCTCTCGTAAGCTCTTGTCAGGCGATTTTCTTCAAGGCTATTCCTCCCGAAAGCTTTTATCCTTCTTATCCGTCGGTTCTTACCGCTGCTACACGACAACAATCATCACCAGACATTCTATCCATCAATTTGCTAACAATCTCCCCCTTTCGCATTGATGGCAACACTATCTGCCCCAAATGATTCGGACATTCGCATTCTTTTCTCTCGATTAATCAATCAAATTAATCGCTCCAACATTTAAACTGCTTCTTTTCTCCTTGACATCAATGTCAAAGAAGAGAGACATGCTCCAATCGATCTTGTTGCATTATACCCCCGTCATTCAGGAAGCATTTAGGAAATTCACCTGATATTCAATAAGCACTCCCACCTGACCTTTAAACACCTGAAATTATCAACCCCAATTTTTGACGAAGATAACCAAAAGGGTTCAAACCAAAGTGGTTTAGTGAATATATTAGCAATTTGTTCTTTAGAGGGCATATAGTTCAATCAATTGCTTGACACTTGTTCTGAGAAAGTGATGGTTTCTTATAGGAATATGCTTAGTTTTGAATGAAGAACAGGATTCTTGGAGACACTTATGGCACGGTGTTATCACAATGAATTGGGATAGATGCAGTGTTACTCAAATCTCAAGTAAGAGTTTGTATCATCCATAAGATCTGTAGGCAAAGAAGTAGCAAGCAAAGCAATGTATTTTGCCTATGTAGTGGATAATGAACTAGATCCCTGCTTCTTACTCCATGCAACTAATGAGTCACCAAAAAGAATGCTCCTCCACTTGTGCTTTTTTCTCATCAACACAGTTTAAAAAGCCCAACAAGATCTCATCTGAGTAAGCATTTAGCTGGAAATTTGGATTTCTAGGGTACCACAGTCCAATATTCATAGTTCCTTTCAGATATTTAAATATTCTCTGACAAATGCCAGTGACTTTGTTTAGGAGCAGACTGAAACGACCTACCATTCCAACAACAACTTGCATTATATCAGATCGGGATGCTGTGATGTACAGAAGGCTGCTTATCATTGAACGATATGTCCTTGATCAACATCAGATGAGATATAATTTTTGTTTCGCTTTTATAAACCAACCACCATATAGGTGTGTCGACTGTGAGGAATCTTCCATCCAAATTTCTTCAATATCTCTTTCAAATATTTTTCTTGAGAAATAAAAATTCCTTTATTTTGTTTTATTTGTAACCCAAGAAAAATATTTGACAAATACCTATCATGGACATTTTAAATTTTGTTTGCATAGAATTAACAAACCACCGACAGATGATTCATTATTACAACCAAAAATAATATCATCTACATAAACCGTAATCAACTAGTAAATCATCACCTTCTGACTTAATGTAAAGATTACTTATCATAAATACTTTCTTGAACCCTTTTCTTGAAGAAATTTGTCCAGTTTATAATAACAAGATCGTGGTGCTTGTTTTAATCCATAAGGCCTTCTTCAGTTTTTTACAACATAATTAGGATTGTCTGTCAATGAAAACTCTAGGTTACCCATATACACTTCTTCCTCTTAGATTCCATTAAGAAAACGCTGACTTAACATCCATCTGATAAATCCTTTGAAGTTTTATGACATGAATAAGAAGAAACATTCTGATGGCCTCCTGCCACTGGTGCAAAAGTTTCAAAATCTTGTCCTTCCACTCTTGTGTGCATATCCTAGACCCAATCTGGCTTTATTTCTAACAACTTGTCCTTTTTTTTTTTTTTTTTTTTTTTATTAATTTTATTTGTTTTAGCATTCATATTATTTATTACATTCTTATTTTCAGGTCAGGAACTAGCTCCCAAGTATTGTCTTCTCAATATGATCAAGCTCATCATTCATTGTCTTAATCCGATCTTCTTCTTGACTAGATTCTTAAAAATTTGTAGGTTCAATCATAGATAAAATGCAACATGAGATTGTTCTGGTATCCTTTAATCAGTTTCCTTCTAGTCTGAACTCCTTTTATTTATATCTCCAATTATTTGGTTCTCAGGATGATTCTTTTCTGATGATTCTGAGAGGTGATTTTGCTTCTTTCTGACTTTGTATCAGTTTGAAATGTTCACATCTTCATCTGATTCAGCCTTCTATTTCTGATCCTGGACCTGTTCATCTTCATCTTCAACTGCATCTTCTGTTCTTGATCTCATCACTGCTTATTTCTGACTGGAATTTCTTCATCAACTCTTACATCTATACAGTCAACTAGTTTATGCAGTATTTCTTTGTTATAGCATCTGTACCCTTTACTGTTTGTAGTATAACCCAAGAAGATACCTTCATCATCCTGTCATCATATCGGCTTTTAATATTTTCATCATTGTTTTTGATATAACATGTGCTTCCAGAAAACTTTAAAATGTTTGATTGAAGCAGGTCTTCCAAACCAAAGTTCATAAGGGGTCTGTCACTGTCTGGTCTGAGATGAGCTTGTTAAGAATATGAACAGCTGTATGAATTGCTTCCCACCCAGTATGTCCGAGGTATGTTCTTTCATTCATCATTGATCTTGCCATTGCTGTACTGACCTGCTCATTTCAACAACTCCGTATGTCTTCTGTGGAGTCCTTGGAATTGTGTATCTCTTTTGATCCCATTTTACTGCACTTTTAAAGCTTCCGTGAACCCAACTCTCTCCTCCCATCGAATTCAGCCTTTATCCTCTTTCCTGCTTTTGATTCTCAAATAAAGCCTAAACACTTTGAATTTTTCAAGTTTCAGATTTTTTTGTTTCAAAAATGCAACCCACGCTAGTCTAGAATAATCATCACCCAAGATAAAGTAATTTTTCTCAGACTTTTCTTGATGGTCCACATAGATCCATGTACTAACTATAGAGGTTTTTCATAGGAAAGGTTTTTGATTTGAATCAGCAATTAGTGAGATTTCCATCCTGACAAGGCTTAAGCGATTAATCATATGGCTTTTGATATCTTCCAAAGATCTTTTACCCATTTCCATTGTTTTGAGCTTGATTATATGATCAAATTTAGGTGTCCAAGTCTCCTATGACAATGTCTTAACTTCTCATTCATACTTTGCTTGTTGCATTCTTTCTTGTTCTTCTTCTTTTAAGACATAGACATTGTTTTCGGTTCTTATGCCTTTTGCAACTAGCTTACCCTAATCCACGATTTGATTTTACAGTCTTTGAGGTAAAAACAACTTCACATCCTCGTCACAAACTTGACCTACACTAAGCAAGATTATGTTTCAAATTCTCTACCGAAGACATCTTGAGCTTCTTTTCTCTTCCTGCTATTCGTGACTCAATTCCTTTTACCTTTCACCTTTCCTCGGTGCATCATTTCCAAAGTTACATTTCATTTTACATCACTTAAAGTTAGAAATTTAATTTTGTCTCCATTCATATGTTCGGAACATCCACTCCACACATACTGTGATTCCTATTCCTTTTGTTTTGGCTGATATGCTAAATTCACATTTTGTTACTCATTTCTTCTTCCGTAATTTTGACATTTTTCAACAGTGGGATTCTGATCTCGATTATATTTCTTTAACTCCATGCTTGTTGCCTTATGTCCATAATCATGACAAATATAGCATTCTCGTTCACAATAAAAGCTCATAATTCCATTTTCGTTGCCTATAACCTGTTGTATTTCTCCTGTCCTTTCTTCCACATTCGTGATGATTCATAATCTCGGTGGGACTGCTTATTACTTGTCCGCCTCTCAATCTTTGTTGTGGTAGATAGTTATTCATTGAGTATCTTGATTGTTCATATATTTCTAAATCTTAGAGAACAATGTATAACTTAGTCCAAAATTAGAGCAGAAAACAATAACCATGGAAGAACTTTGAAAAGTCTCACTGCCTTCTTTCTGAGAAGGTTGATAACCTTTCATCTACAAATTTGCTCGGGGTTTTCACATTCCACTCTCTTGATGGTTGGTTTTCTTTCTTTGTCTCTAGAGTGACTGCTATCAATATTTATGATTTGACAAATTTGATAGATTCTGCTTGGATGATCACTACTTGATCCTTCTTCATATCCCAATCCAACTTCAACTTTGAATTTCTTGTCGATTTAGAAATGGAGGTTAATTTCCTAATGCTTTATACCTTGGAAGATTTTGATGATACAAAATCTTTGAATTTCTCCATTTCTTTTCCGGTCTTTACTATTTCTTCTTCTTAGGCTTCAATAATCTCAGTTTTTCTCTGACAGTTGTTGTTTCAAGATGTCTTCTATCTTCTTTGCCACTTCCAATTCCACTTAGTAGGAGCACACCTTTCATCAAGTTCTTTATCAGTTTTTCTAAACTGTATAATGATTAGTTTTGTAGTCATTTTAGATCCGAAGCCTATCAATTTCTTTCGAAAAGCACTCTGTTTAGTTCTCCTTCCAATTCTACTACAGCCTCTTCTTCATTTTCAATGCTGCCTGTGCTTTTATCATGATCCTCTTGGCCATAAGTACAAAGTCATTTGGCTTATTCTCATCTGATGAGTCACTATCTGTGTCCTCCGAGGGAATTGCTCACATTTTAAAACCAACTTTTCTCTTTTATTATATTTCTTGTATTTGTATTGCTTTAAATCACCAGAGTTCTGGTCTTTTTTCTGAAGGGGACACTTAGAAGAAAAATGAACCATCTTTCCACAAGAATCATTTCCTGAAGGGCAACTTCCCTGATATTTTCCCTGATCCTTTCTTTAATCTTCTCACAAATTTTGCCTCAATTTCTACTCAAATTATGAATCAACATTATTGTCATTTAAAGGAAGCTTCTAGTACTGGATTTATCTTTGTTTATCCTCATTTCATATGCAAATAGAGTTCCAAGAAGTTGATCATTAGAATGTAGTTTTAAGATCATTTAATTCTTCTATTGGCAGACTTTTTGATTAAATTTATCAGGTATAGATCTTAAAATATTCTGAATTAAGAGTGAGTCATCAAACATTTCACCTGTAGACCTTTCATGGCACTTACAAGTTCTTCAACTCTAAAAAAATACTTGCTAATTGTTTCATCTTTCATTCATCTTTAGTTGTTCAAATTTTCAATCTGTATGTTTGAATTTTGGCACCTTTACTTTCTCATCTCCTTCATGAACTGCTAATTAGTTTGTCCCACATTTCTTTGGCAGTATTAAGATGCATCACCTTTTACAAACTCAGCTTCAGCAAGTCCATCTGCATCATGTATTCATTCCTTAGCTAAACTAATTTCTAACTTAGCATCCTTGGTGGCAAGCACAACAGGCTTTTGTATATCCAGTATTTACTACATCCCAAACATCAGTACCTAAGGCTATTATGTATGTTCTCATTCTAAATTTCCATAAAGCAAAATTTGTTCCATCAACAGGGGCTTTAGAAGTCAAGTCCCTTCATGACTTGTCATGTTTGCTACGTATTCTACCTTTTAAATAAAGGAACTCGCTCCGACACCAATTGTTGGAAATACTAAAACAACCGAGGGGTGAATCAGCTTGTTGAGGCTTAAACAATTTTATACCTTTTAAATAATTAAGATTTCTTCATGTGTCATTCTTTACCAATCATACATCATATGTATAGTAAGAGTAAAGATCATCACTACACATAAAATACAATACGTAGACGTATTTTCAATGAGGAAACCCATAAAGGAGAAACCTCTTCTTCAAATGATAGGCGCCTTTTGCGCCTCTCTCAGACATACACTTTACAATTGAGCACCAACTCAATGTGAGGTCACACTCTCTGCTTTACAAGCTACAACTTGTTGAGAGCACCAACTCTCTCTCAAGTTTCTAGCACCCACTAGAAGGAAGCACCAACTCCCCGGGTTATTCTAGCACCTAATCGGATGAAGCACGAATCTCGCCACACAAAGTTACAACCCCATACCGTGAGCAGAACATCTCGCTCTCTAGCACCACCCTCGCCACCCTAGTTTTCCTCGGGTTTAAACCGATGGAAGCTCCACTTCCTCAGCGGTTCAAGCACCCACTTGAACTTCTCGAGACAACAACCTCCCAGCACCTCCCAACCTCCCTTAGATATAAATGGTTAAATACACATTCAACTTTACAGATAAATCAATTCTACCAGTCTTTCTTTGTTCTTTAATCGTCTTCTGTTCACTGTTCGCTACTCTTATCTTATTCAACATGTCCGCTTCGTAATATGTCTTCACATTCTCGCCTGCCGCTTCCGGCCCATCATGTTGCTCTTCTCTTCGCTCTCGCACGCTCCTTCAATTTTCTATTCCTCTTTCATCTTGTTTTTCTATCGCTTACCCATTTTCATTCAGTAACGATTAACTCAATTCGAATTTACTCCATTTTTATCTACACTGCGATTTTGTTCCACTTCCCTTTCAATGGAGAATCCAACAACATAATTCTTGGCAACTGAAACGCCAACCATTTCATCATTCCCAGTCGGTTTTGTTTAACGGATTTACAATTGAAGCGCGAATGAGTGAGATACACGCTGAACCCTCCCATCGGCGTTTGATCCAACGGTTCGCATCCCACGGATTTCTTACCCATCAGCGATTAACATTTATACGTCGAGAGCATGTACTCTAACCTCCCATTCCCATTCTCGATTTGTTCTTTTCCCGAAGCTTAGCCTCTTCTCATTGGCCAGTAATAATGGTCCATGCATCTCGCCTATCGACCACCACCATACCTCTCAAATGTGTTAGCCCTCCTAGCTATAACAAAGGTCTTATATGGACTTTCCGTGTGTCTTCTAATATATCATTCCATCGGAGTTTCGCCACCACGATGTCATTGTACACATGCCTCCGGGAGTCTCGATCCCCGATTTCCCCATGACGGAGATCAACGGTCCAGACTGGTTCCTATCCAACGATCAGGATTACTTTCGAACGTGATTTCGCTGGTTTCCTCGTGAGTTCTTGATGCATTGTGTTCTTGACATATCATATCCTCATCCCCGAAACTCCGATGCCACCGGCCCTTCCGGCCGACGCCATCATGGTTCCGGCCACGTGTTAAACACCGCCATCGTCACTCCGATTCATTAATTGTATGTGCCTCGGCAGTTAGATCTCGCCTCGACACTGCCATCACCGTTGTGCCACGGCCCCTTTAGCCGACGCGGATCGCTTATCGATCGACTCGCCTAGGTCATATGTTGATCTCGACGGCTCAGACTCACGGATTTTCATATCGCGAAATCGGTGATTTCGTTGTGGAGTGAACTTGCATTATGAAATCTCGATCCCCCGAATTGACGATGAGGCCTCCTAGCTGCCAAGCATCCATACGAATGAACAACACCCGTGATCCCCGCTGATTAACGGCGATCAAATCAAGGAATCGCATATCGATTTCGGGTTTTCAATGTTAAGTGATTTGAGATTTCAAATCCTCGATCACCATTCTCCATGGTGCCTGTGGCCGACACGGCCCACACGCAATAAACGGTCCGGGATCCCCGCTTAGATGAATCTGTCATGATAATCGCTAAACGATATCGGCGATTTCGCGAGTTTCATCGCCGCTAAGTGATGGCAGGAGTTCCGATCGCCGAACCTCCGATGGTTTATCTCCCTTGCAACTCCTCAAGTGATCCGACGGCTATTGTTTCTGGAATTGAACAAGATCCTACTTGGCCATCACTCTTCTTCCTTTTTCCCTCTGTAAGCTCTTGCTGCACGCGATTTCTTCAAGAAGGCTATTCCTCCTGAGCTTTTATCCTTCTTATCCTACTGTCTCTACTGTTGCCATTAATGACAACAATCATCACTGCATTCTATCCACTGAATTTGCCAACAATGTTTAGAGATATCAATGACAATGAGACAAGGTTATCTAGCAAGATCATGGCTTGCAAGATGTTGAGGAAGTGTAGGAAATAAGAGGCTCAAGTAGGAGTCATTGCAATAGTTTCACAATGCACGAAGGGAGTAATGTTCAGTTGGGTGCTATACCTCTTGAACCAGTTTTTGATTGATTGCGGAGATGCGAAAGATAATTGAACTGAGTTCTATTATTCTTGGCTCATCATTATCATATATTGGGTAGGATGGAAGAATCCAAATTTTTTAGACTTTATGGATAGGAAAGGAAAGTGCTATGCACTAGATATGAGTCCCTCTGGTAGGCCAAGGACAATAAAAATAAGCAGGAAAATAACACAATTTTTCTATGCTTCTAGAAGAGATACAACAACGCAAAACCAATGTGTGGTGCATTCCAATGGAGGTGGTTCAGGAAACTGAAGCGATAGCCAGGTTTAAGACATCTAGGCACCACATGTGGATCTAGGCCACAAGGGATCCAAAGAAGGAATGGCTGGAGATGCAATATTGCATCACAGAGGAAGATATTGAATGGATAATCAAAGACAAGAAAGTGTAGTGGAAGATGCCAGTAGCAAAACCAACAACAAAGATGGAAGCAAAAAAATCCACCAAAACCAAGGGGCAAGCCAAATCAGGTCCTTCAACAAAAACAAACAACTTAGCTGATAACACTAGGAAGGTTGTAGCACACACTCAGGCATTGGGAAGCAACACAATGCTAAAGAAACCAAGGAGGAAAACAATAGTGACCATGACAAACAATCAACAAGATGCCAAAATGGGGGACACATCTCACGCTAGCAAGGAAAGGGGCACAACCATCACAGACAAAAATGAAGACAACACAGGTAGAAGAGACACACAAAAAGATGAAGTATACCAAGGAAGACCCAGTCATCACCTTGATAGAGGATGATGCTGAGTTCATGGTGGAAAAGGTCCAGGATAGGGGGGAAGAGGTGTTCTTCACTACAAAAGCACAAAGAGAAGAGATTATGGAAAAACTCATAGAAGTCCATGAAACCCTACAACAATTACAGATTCATGCATTACCGCAGGACACAACACAAAAACATAAAAAGACACAGTGACCCCCTACATAGAAAGAAGGAGATGAGATAGTTCAAATGGTAGCGCAAGGCATGGATACATTCATAGTCACACGAAAAATGGTTAGAATGGATTAAGAGACTATGCAGAAACCCATGGGGGAAATTGATCATTTTGAGGTAGTCATGGTGAAAATACCCACCAAGGCACTATATAGACTCTAGGCCAGTATAATGAAAGAAGTACAATATAGATCCTGCGTGGATTCCACTAACTTGGAGGTGGGTAGGGGAGACACAACAATGTTACAGATCACCTACAACCAACTGAGCTCGGAGAAAGAGGAGGAAAATGAAAGCATTGACAAGATAGATCAGGGGCCAACAATGGTATACGACCACATTCTAGATAGCATGCAAGCACCAAAAAAGAGTGTAGAAGAAAATATAAAAATAATTTCACAAACGATTGAGGGATATAGGCAAGAAATCGAGGAGCTAAACGAAAAAATTAATCCTACAACTCCTCTTGAGGTTCAATAGAAAAGAGAAAAAAAATCCACAATCCAGATAGTGGAGTTAACAAAGGAAGCAGGGGAATTCGCAGAAATGTTCGACATAACTGTGCACATTTGGACCATTTTGGAAGAGGACGAAAAGGTCCAATATTTGGACCAACAAGAGGAGAAAATTAGCGCTGCCATACAGGATTTGAAGCAACGACAGAAAACCATGAGCATTACGAGGTGATTGAAGGGCACCTATGAAATGAAGACTCTGCAGACAGAGTTAAAGAAAACGCAAATGAACAAGCAATAAATACAATCCTAGTTGGATCCCCTCCAGGAAAAAGCAACACAGATAATTGTGTAGCTGGAGGAAGAGAAGACAAGCATGAAACAAGAACATTCAGAGAGCACAACATTACTACAAGAATAGATAACAACACAGATAGTTGAGGTGCTAATAGACAAAGCTGCACAAGTGAAAGAAAAAGGAAAAAAACCAACAAAGAAGTTCCATAACTTCGAAGAGGCTGTAAAGGGAGTGCGCAACACATGAGTGGCTTGGGACGAGCCACATGTCAGTGTTGGGGATCTGCTGGGTATAGGCCTATTTTGGGAAGGAATTATATTTTGTACGCAAGCCTATTTTTGGGAGAAAGATCTGTTTTTGGGAAAGACCTATTTCTGGAGAGAAAGACCTAATTTTGGAGCGCGCACAATAGGTGGCAAGAAAGAAGCATGCAGAAAAAGAAGGAAAAAAAAACATGCAAGAGGAAAAGCAACATGGCACGCAGGAAGACAATCCTAACTGTGATAGGGTTAGGGTTTTTGACAAATATTGTAACGATTATAAGCATAAAAAGTAGTATAAATAAGGACCTAGGAGGTCTAGGAAAGAGGTTCAGTAGGTTCAAGAGTTCAGTCGATAATTGTAAGCAAGTTTATTATGATTTTTTTGGTAGAGTTGAATAAGTTATTCCTTGAGGGTAAGGTCATAGGCTGAGAAGCCTGGTGTGATCTAGTCAGCCTCATAGAGGATACTTACCCTAATTTTGATTGTATTACTGAAGATGTAATGTGCATAACACATGATTTTGAAGCAGAATAAATAGAAAGCAGAGAAGCAAGATATTTGTGGACATATCCCTAGGAGGGGATGAACCACGATAACCCTTGTGTTCTATGTGATTGTTAATGAATTCTTTAATTTTTTGTTGATAATTAGCCTAAGAATGAATGGTTAAAGTAACTATATCATCATGCATGCATAGGGTTAATGATGAATGGATCATAGGCATAGATGAATGATTAACAAGGACAATTCATAAAGAAGAAAGAATCCAACCACCATCCCCACTCATTCCTAGACTGCAAACACCTGAGTATTGCAGTCCCCCATAAAATCTATCTCAGGTGAGACTGCATCGTGCACCCTGTATGCAGTGTTGCCTTCTGGTTTACTAGGAGGGTCGATAGTTTTGAGGGTTTTTCTGGAAACCTATTTGAGATAAGAACCTATGTCATCCCAATAAGAAGTCAAACCCAACACTTTAATATTATTTTTAATTACTTTTTTTTCATGCAACTTTAATTTACAAAATAACTTCATTGTAAAAGTGATTCCCACGTATTCTATAAAAGTGGGTCACTTCATAAGTAACTTATTTGTAAAAGTGATCTTATATAAAAAGTTAGATAAGAGGAGCATCATCACATGCCATGTGGCTCTTTGGTTATCGTTTATGCATTTTTTTCAAAAGGGCACAAATTTCACATCTGAAGTTTGTTTTCAGTGCCATTTTTTTTTAAATCCATACTTTCTGCATATTTTGATATGGATTATCCCAGTGATATTTTTCTTAACAGTGCCAACTACTTCTCATGGAAATCCTATATGGAGGATGTACTAAGAAGTAAAATATTGTACCAAATTACCTTGGGAAAAGAAAAAGAACCCACTGATGATGAAAAGAAAGTCAAATGAGATAATACGAATGATGAAGCATGTGGACTAATAAGAATGCCCATCTCTCTTGATTTAAGGTTTCACCTTCAAGGAATTAATGGCCCCAATGAAGCTTGGGAAAAAATTCAAGCTGTGTTGGTAAACACAATATTATTGGAGCCCATTGGTTAGAAAATCAGTTAATGAATTTAAGTGCCAATGATTTTCCTTGCATTGAAGATTATTTATCTAATTTCAAAACACTTAGATTTTTATGTATAGACTACAAAACATATATGAAGGAATATCAATTAATATATGTTATTTTTGCTAATGTTGGTAGTCCATATTCTGTCTTTGTATCTACCTTTTATGCCATCGAAGAAGCTCTAGGGAATGCTTATAAAGAACCATCTCTTGAGTCTTTTTGTGATTCTCTAATTCAAGAGAAAGATAAGCTTGTGCAACTTGGATTGATCAACACTGCAGGTACACCCAACAAAGCCTTAGTGGACCAGTAGAAAGATAAATCCAAGAGTCCCAAGAAGAAACATCCTCACCACAACAACAAACAAAAGAAGGTTCCCAAACCCTCTCAACCAAATTCTACTCCTAATGGTGACAAATGATCAAAATATGAAAGTAACATGACTGACAGACATTTCAACTTTTTGGAAAAGATGGTCATGTGGCGTATAAATGTTTTAAAAAGATGAAAGACTCAAAAGCAAAGATGATGAATCACACCATCAATATTGATTCTTATTCTTCTTCTTCTCATGGACATGCATTTTCTTCTTCGGGTTTCTCCTTCAATGCAACTTACAACTTATACTTCTTCTTCTAATGAATGGATTACTGATTCTGGAGCATCCTATCTTATGGCTAAGGATAAAGCCATCTCTTCTTGTATTATTGAATGTAACAAAAACAATATTTGTTGGTGATGATAGATCTCTTAGTGTTGTATGGTATTGAACAATTCAGGTAGATAATGGTCATTTCAATGATGTATTATGTATTCCAAGTCTTTCCTGCAACCTTATATCAGTGTGTTAGATCACTCATTCCAGTGAAGGCAAAACCGTAGAGGTTTCGCCTCACCAAGTTGTAATCAAGGATTTAAAATATCATAAACATGTCCTCGTAACTTGAATTCCAACAGTGACCAGAGGCTCGACTAGAATGTGCTGAGAAATCGACTATCCCGATCTGAGACAATGGTTTGTGGGATTCCAAAATGTACCCAAACTCGTTCAAAGAAGAGCTTGGTAGTGGCCTCTGCTGTGATGCTCTTCTTGCAGGCAACCAGAATCGCCATCTTAGAAAAGTGATCAAAAACCACAAAAACACAATCATTTCCCCGCTTGGTGGATGGGAGGCCCGACATGTAGTCTATTGAGATGGATTCCCATGGCCTGTAAGGAGTAGGAAGAGGGGTGTACAGGCCCTGTTTCTTAGTGGTCAGTTTGGCAATAGCGCAGGAAGTGCAGGATCTGATATACTTGTTGACCTCCTGTCGAAGTTTCGACCAGTAGAAATGTTTCTGTAGCATCGTCACTGTCTTTTTGATGCCGAAGTGTCTTTCCACCTGACTGTAGTGGGTTTCCTAATCATCTTCTCTCACTCACTTGATGGAACACAGATATGGCCCAGACGACACAACAACCCATCCTAAATATGGAAATTATCGATAACTTCATTTGCACCCAACATTTGGTAGGTGGTGGTGAAGTCAAGGTCTATCTCATAGAGTTGGGGCCATCCAGATGTCTCATGGCCGCAAGAGTCTAGCACCGTGGTGAGTGCCGCGACTGACAATCTGCTGAGGCAATCAGCGACGCGATTGGTGCTTTCTGTTTTATACTTGATGTTAAAGTGGAATTGTTGCAAGTATGTGGACCACTTTTGATGGCAGTCACTCTGCAATTTTCCCTGTGTCTGCATGAACTGCAATGGCTTATGATCAGTGTGGATGATTGTCTCCTTCCCAAGAATGTAATGTCTCCACTGGCGGCATGCTTGCACAATGGAGTACATTTCTTTATCGTAAGTAGGGTACTTACGGACAGTATCTGATAGTGTCTCACTAAGATAGGCCATGGGGTGGTCGTGCTGAGTGAGAACGATGCCCAAAACATAGTCTGAAGCATCTGTCTCGATCTCAAAGGGATGTTGCAGGTTTGGTAGTGAAAGTACTAGGGTTGAGCACAAACACTGCTTCAAATCATCAAACGCTTTTTGTTGGGACCGGCCCCACACAAATTTTTCCTTACCACCACCCCTGTTTATTTGGTTGAGGGCCCATGCAATATGGGAGAAACCCAACATGAACCTGCGGTAGAAATTAGCAAGTCCCAAGAAGCTCCGAAGCTCAGTGAGTGTTGTTGGGGCTGGCCAATCACGAATGACTTGGATCTTGGATGGATCCACATGTATGCCATGCTGATCAATGATGTAGCCCAGGTAATGGACCCTGTCCATGCCGAAGGAGCATTTTTCTAGGTTGGCATATAGCTTGTGTTGCCAAAGGGTGTGCAAAACCTGTTGAATATCCTGCAAGTGTTCGGACCAAGTCTTGCTGTAAATTAGAATGTCATCTAGATACACCACTACAAA
>SNQJ01S0061109.1:35294-63832 GCA_010110895.2 Picea sitchensis | reverse complement strand
GTATTCTATTTATTATTGATGTATTATTCATTAGATCAATCCCCTTTTGTGGATTGATCATGTCGGGCATTGTAAATGACCAAATCCCCTTTTGCGGATTGGTCAAACCCTAATTGTAATATGCATAATGAGAAGTTGTCCCCCATAATTAATTAAAGTGGTTATAACCACCCAGAAGGAGAAGTCGACCATGCCAGCGAAAAGACACGTCCTTTCAGCACCTTCCAGATTGTATAAATAAAGGAGGCCAACGCCTCATTTGTTCACTTACTCACTTGTTCATCAGAGCACAAGTTTGGGGCTACAGTTGGAGAAGAAGGAAGAGAGAGAGAGAGGCACATACTTGGGAGAGGACTTTCTGTATTGTTTGGTTTATTCTCTTGGCATTGTGTTGGCTATCTATATTAAGGAAGTTTTGTTGGGTTTTCTCCCCCATGAGGGTTTCCAAGGATAAATGATGTGTCTCTTGTGATTGTGTATTTCTCAGTGATCCTATCTATGCTATGGTTATCTAGTAAATTGAAAAGAAACCTAATCATAGATTAAACTCTAACAAGAAGAAGGTACAACCATGAATGTACATCCAAATTTCTGATCAATGAAGAGAGATCTCCATCTTCTCCACTCTTTCTTTTCTTCTACACCATTTCTCATAGATTTATGTTTGAATCTCTGAATTGGGCACAATGCTGAGTTCTTGAGTGTTCTTCTTGTATTCTTCAAAAAACTTTTATTATATGATCATGGAGTATTTACAGCCATATACATGATTGTCAGAGATTTTGTAACGAAAAACATCTTTCATGAATAAAACTCCACAAAGAATTGCTTCGAGGTTGATTTCGACTGTATCTTGTAACTTTGAGTCTTAAGTATGAGATATTTGAAATTGATATATCAAATTCTCTTTTGATATTTATAGTAGTACTCTTTTAAAATTATTTGAGATGATGAAATTATTCTCTCCTATTTCTCATGAAAAAGATATGGATGTATTTGTATATGATTAAGAAGATTGTGTATGAGATGTTGGTCACAAAGAAATTTTAATGTCGAAGCCCTCCTTCAATATTTTCTTATTTTAAAGAGTTTTCTTGTTGCATATAAAGATCAGATCAGGTTATTGAAGAACCATTTGTTTGAATAAATCCAAGCAATAAAGATCTAGGGTTTGCTTCCTAAGCATTCTCCTAATTCAAGATATTCAAAATATATCATAAGCCAAAGAGGAGTACCACCTATTTAAAAACGCAGGGGGATTCATATCCTTGTGAGGTTGCCTTTTCGGTCCTGACAGATTCAAACGTCAACATTTTTGGCGACCATATTGGGGAATAATTTATTTTCAAGATATTTGAGGCCCTGCTTCATATTTGATTGAGAAACCAAAATCTCCATGGTTCAAAGCTTTGAAAGAAAATTCAAAAAGACTGTTTCTTGTTTTAGATGCAAGGGATTTATAAAAGAATTATTGAAAGATGTTTCATTTTCTTTATAACTTCAAAAAGACCCAAGAAGCAACGAAGATTCGAGAGAATGAGCCTCTGGAAACTCCATTGGAAAGACTCAAAATTTTCAAGATGTATATTTCAACTCCTATGAATAACTTCATTCATGTCATGATGCTCCTTTATCTTCTTCACCAAGCCCATCAATGGTTTCAAGAGATGCAGCAAAAGGAACAACCGCCCAAAGAAGAAGGCGACTGCATAGAGGTCCTTTAAATTTGCCAGAAGAAAGTTTTCAGATGCGTAGAATCAATATAGAAAAAATTTCTACATTATTTGGAAATACTTTGGAGGATGCAAAGAAACATTAATATAGATTCAATTGTGCATATCAATTTTTTAATTTTACTAAAGACAATATTATATGACGAGTATTTTTACAAACTCTCCGTGGGATTGCTCTTGAATGGTATAGTTCAACGATTTCAGGTACCATTACTAGTTGGGACATATTAGAAGATTTATTTGTTGAAAGGTTTTCCCACCCACCCTCTCCCATATGGACACAAGAAAATGAAATGAATGATTTGGAAGAAGAGTCTAATCAAACATTAGAAGATTTTTTTGAATCTAGTCACATGGCTGGAAAAAAAATAAGAATTTTGATTTGCAAGAGCAAGACTTCAACCTCTCATACACTCCATATGAAGATCTTTTAAGAAATGAGTTAGATAATGAAATTAAGGAGCTGACACCAAATGCACAACAAGATTTCAGCCTTGAAATAGATGATGAAAAGCCTCAAGATCCTTGGAAGCAAGAACAATTGGTGGAAGAAATTAATCCTGAGAAAAATGATGAACAAGATGGCCATTACATGAAAGAAAAGTCTTTTCAAGACATTGTTGATGAATCAATAATTTTAGATGTGGACAGTGATAAGGAGAGTAATAAAAGAATGTTACGATTGGAAACTCTCCATCCAACCAAAGACAATATTATTTTTGAGCAGCCAAAAATTGATTTCATTGAATTATGGTTCCAAATCATTGTTGGAGAAGCAACACAATCAGATCCTCAACACACCTTGTTCAATATTTCTGTAGTACATATTGAGAGTGCCCCTGACTCATTGGTACAAGTTTTAATATGTTCCACAATGATGGAGTTCATTCCACAGATCAGATCAATGCTTGAATGACTCCACTAGAAATATACCTACACCTAAGGTGTCCCTTTCTTCCAATTAAGGTAGGGTAGGTATATCATGTGTGTACATATTTTGTTTCTTCAGTTCAAGTTTTGCACAATAAGACAATATTTATATTGAAATTTGAAGATAAATCCATGAAAGAAGAAGAATTA
This sequence comes from Picea sitchensis, assembly GCA_010110895.2. Classification (NCBI taxonomy): domain Eukaryota; kingdom Viridiplantae; phylum Streptophyta; class Pinopsida; order Pinales; family Pinaceae; genus Picea; species Picea sitchensis. The sequence continues at coordinate 61,019 of SNQJ01S0061109.1, read as the reverse complement.
TAGGAATACATTTTGAAGATGACTCCATAGCCCAATGGAGGAGACTGGTCTTGAGATTCCGGTGTTCTTGGTAACCCACAGGGGGTTACCATCCTGCAGTTGGAGCCAGTTGTTGACCAAAATTTGTTCATCTATATTTTCCCGCTCTTGGATTCATAAAACAAATGATATCAAAATAAGACAATTTTTGAACAATAATGAGTTCATTGCATAACACTCAGTCTCACATTCGCCACGTATTTTTCGAATTCAAAATTTGACTTTGTATGATCAAGATATCCAATTTTGCATTTAAACGGAAAAGGGCGCTTCTTCCATGTGGAATAAAACTAATTTCTTTGAAACACATCTAAATCTTGCGGGCCCAAGACCCTTGTTTTATTCTTACAAGTTCATAACCCCTGGAAAATATTCTTACATCATTGCAGGTTCACCTCTTTTACCAACCCACACACCTTCCCCTTCTTCTCCTCACCCCTTATTTCCCCTCTTCCCACACTTAGTTTTATTTTATATCACCCACAACACCATGGGTTCATGTCTTTGGCAAACTAATCTCTTCACTTCCCTCATCTTCCAATCCCCACGAACCCACCATATTCCACTCCACTCATACTTTCTTATCCCCTTTTCACCCTGTTATAGCACAGGTTGTAAGTCGGGAAAATCCTGACCCAACCAAAAAAGAAAGTGCTACAACTAGGGAATCCTACAGCCAATGTCACCTCGATGTAGGTCCCACACTTCAAGGGTGACTAGGTCACTCTAGGTAGGCGATCCTGGTGATGCTAGGGGGAATGAGATGGGGGTGGATAGAGATGAAAGTGGAGCGCCTAGAGATCAAGTCTAAGTGGAATGAGAAGTGGAAAGAGATGCCTTGTAAACCCAACAAGCGTTTCCCCAAAGGTGTAGTACTTCTACGGATGATTGTACCTTCCCGAGACACAACGAAAGACACCATGCAATGATATATGCTAGTATGGATCAACAAGCTAAGCTTGATTTCCCTAATGTGCAGCAGTAGATGAAAATTTATATCAGAAAATAAGACATCTAAATCAACATGTAAAAGCTTAAGATTAACCAATGATATTATCAATGAATTAGACAATCAATTATGACTTAAATATGGCACTTTGAGGCTGAATAAAGGAAGTTGTTATAACATGTATTTTCTGCATAAAATTGCATCCTTATGGTTGTAGCATTCAATCACTTATATCAACAAATTATACCATCAAAAGATGCCAACAACTAGTCTAAAAAGTGTGCCCTAGTTAGTAGAGTCAGTGAGCCAAATTTAAGAGCTAGTCTAGGATTAGTTTAGGAGTTAGGGTTAGTTGTTTATGTAGGTTAGATCAACCCTAATGGCTATAGGCTAGGGTTTGTAAAAAAAAGAGATAGAGGGGGAGAAATGGGATGCCCTAGTAGAGGGAGAGTCCTTTCAAGGTAGCAAACCAACTCCAAGAAAAAGATTTTTCAATGGACGAGTTTTCACGTTTTCCAAGGCAACGATTTTATATCTCCAATGCAATGAAATTATGACTAGTGCCTTTAAATGTTGGGTTAATGGATTCAAACAAATGAACTAGATATGCTACCTCCTTGGGGGTGTAAACCCTCTTACTCCCCAAGGAAAGTATCTCTAGCTAAGGTTTAAAGATGAAGGGTGTAAATCCTCTTACTCCCTCAAACAAACCCTTGCAAAACCAATAAAATTCAAGCAATAAATGATGAATACTAGAGTGGGGGTGTAAATTCTCTTACTTCCCATCTATCTCCTATCACAACAATCCTTGACTTGAAACAAATGATAGCATAAGAGTAAAAACCATACCAAATCAAGAAGATGCTAAGACAATCCACCATAAAAGTTAGCGCCTCACTCCATCCATCCAAGGCTAGCGCCTCACTCCTCCATCAACCATTTACCAAAGATATCCATAAACAAGTGCACAAGAGACAAAAAGGCCAAGTGTAGCGAAAATTTCAGTCCAATTTCTCTCACAAGAGGAGAGTTATGTTATCTCAAAATGAGATCTTAGGATCTCTATTTATACAAAATGTAGCTAACATAGTTTGTCCACATAATATTAGGGAAAACACAATATTAGGGGTCAACAACCCTAATCTTTCCCCTTTTACAAAATAATATTAAACAATTCATCTAAAATGTCACTTTTACACAAAATAAACCGTAATTTTACATGGACGTCATTCCTCTAGGGGACGTTTTGCCACTTAGGACAAGTTGTTGGTGTTGGAGAAGAAATGGTAGGCCTTCCAAGGCCACATGTCAAGCATCTAAGAAATCTCCTCATGGTGAATACCTCCTCCTCCTCAAAACGTCCATGTGTCAATGAGTGGTAACACCACCACCAAAGCCTAGCCCCCCAAATGTGATGTCATGCCCTAGGAGGTGACGTTTTGCCTCTCCTAGGAAAATAGTTTGGAAAGTGAAGCATGGGCTAGGTCCATCCAGTTTCCCTCTAGTCCTCCAAAGGCATCTCTCTCTCATCGGACATGCAGGCCTATGTCATCCATCCTGTGGGCTGCTTTCCCCCATGGAAGCCCAAGCTGGGCTTGTTCTTCCAAAACTGGCCACAACTTGTACCTGCAAGATAAATGGATACGCCCTCCAAGGATCTCAAGTCAAAGCATGATGATGAGTGAATCAAGTCAATAAAAGAGCCATCAAATCATGTATACCAGGACTACATCATACAAACATGTGCTTAAGAAACTAGACGTTTTTCCAAGTTTGGTTGAGAGGGTTGGCATGGTACTCCTTTTCAATGGATCAAACCCCTAAGTCTAGGAACAACCCTATTTGAGTCATGTGAATGAAGTGGAATGGATGGGGGAAGTACTCAATGGGCATGGGGTTCATGATATGAAAGGGTCCATAGTATCTCCTTTATGGGTGCCTTTGTGGAGGGTGTGTTGCACCTTCGTCCATAATGCATTTTTTCCAAGCCCATCATTTTCCTTTTATCTTTATTTATTTGTATTTTATTTGAATATAGCATAGAGTGAGTTGGAGGCCACTTCCCTGGCATGGTGACCAGGTAACGACAGTGTCACCCACAAGTAATTTCACGGAAATGAGAAGGTTGGCTCGTGATGAGACCCCCTTTACCTCAGCCATGCAACTGAGATCTGTTACCCTGGTGTGGTGGCCAAAAATGGTAATGTCATGCTGTTAGATACCCATGGACATGATAGGTTAGCTCGTGATGAGAGCCCCTATCCTCAACTCATCCTTTAAGCGTTTTTATTTATTCTTTTCACGGGGTCCTTAATTTCTTTCGGAGAAGCTTTTCACTGCTTTTCTCAGAATCCCCTAGGCAAAGCATCTGGAAGGTTCTTTCATTAGGATTTTATCTTTTGCCAGCTAACTCCCCTCTGGGCCATTAGCCCCTTCTTCCCATGAAATGAGGAATGGTTCCTTCTAAGGTCAGTCTACCCCAAAATCCCAAGAGATGATGTCATGAGGGGAAAAAATGATGGAAAGTGGTAAGTATGGTCGAGAGTGGCATGATGACTCATCAAAGGAAGCTCCCAGAAACACCCCATCCTAAGGGTGACCATCTACTTGAGTGGCCAAGTCAACCACTAGCATTTAAACAAGGTATAAGGCACAGTTTCCAAAGCAAATGTCTTATAATAAAAAAATAACCTCTGATACACAAACTTGAATGCCTAAAATATTAAAATGATACCCACCATCATACCTGACATGTACTACATGGAGAAAGAACCAAATGACCTGTGGTGGAAAGATGGTGTGGATTATGACCAAGTGTTGGGTCATTGTGGTGGCGATGCAGGTCTCTAGATGTGCAAAAGGGTAGATGTGTGGTATTCATGTCTCTCGGTACTCCATGTCTACAACTTGAGGGCCTCGATACATCATCTCCTTGGTTATCCCTAGGCTAGGGGATAACACACCCAACACTTAGACTATTTCATTATCTCTTTGTCGGACTCATGAAATCACATTTCTCACCCCTGCCAACCCGCTAACCCACTTACCCACCCCATGACTCCATACTCAGTTCAATTCAAGTTTATGTTAGACTTGCAGACTCACATTTTGTTGGACTCGCGGCCTCACATCCCTCGCTCACCTCACCCCCATAGCCTACAAACTACCCCCTCACTTCCACCACCTACATTTTTCCCTCTCCCTCACTTACCCTCTCACCTAACATCTCGTCTACCTTCCCATACTTAACCATTTTTCCAAAATTTTCACCTTTAAACCATGAACCAATAAGAACATTCCACATGGAAGCATGGAATTGAGACACATGGAATTGAGACACATGGAAACTTGTGAAGAAATGACAAGTGGCACTATTTCCGCCTTTATACACACCTAGGTAACGTGGAAGAAATATTCAATCCACTTGGTGTGCCCTTGGGGGCAAGTTAGAGTTAAGGTGTTGTCACCTAATTCTCAACCCCTCCGTCTAGGCCAACTCCTAGCAAAGCCAAGGGGGGTAGTCCTTGTTGTCTTCCTTATACACACCTACAAGCATGGAGAAGTCTCCAACCCACTTGGTGTGTCCTTAGAGGTACAAGCCTAAGTCTAGACCCACTGTCACCTTGATCTAGACCTCTTCCGTCTAGGCTCACTCCTAGGGAAGCCAAGGGGGGTAGACCCTATTCAACTATGTTAAGTTTTAATTAATGATCTAGGAGTTAATTTGGTTTTTATTAGGGAGAACCAACCCAATCACTTGGGTATATTTTAGGAATTGGTCTATTTGTTATTTTATCAAAGAAAAGGTTTGTCTTTCATTGAAAGAATTGCATTTGCATTGTTTGCTTATTGAGATGAGCAATTAAATATATATCTACAACATGAAATAAGACATGGAATATCTACACAATGAATTAGATAGTGAAATGAATACTAGTTTTAGACAATTATCTCCAAATGAATAAAGAATACTTATAAAAAAAATAAAGGTGCTTTAATACATGTAAATATCCACAATGAAAGAAAGTGACTTAAAACATGATATTGCTTGGAAAGTAAAATCACATGAAAAGTAAATTGCTTGAAATGTAAAATTGCACAACTTGAAGAAGTGAGATTGCTTTTGAAAGTAAATAGCTAAACTTGAAGTGCAATGTTGTGAATGTAGTTGGTTGATTTTAATAGGTTTTAAGTCTCTCTTGAATTAGGGGGGTTAAATTGTGAGAGATACAAGCCTAGACTATGTGACTACCCCAAACTGTTATCCCCTCAACCAAAAAGAATTGTTGGGTGTTCAAGAAGAAGGACAAGCAAGGTCCTTCCCTAGCTCCACAGGTCAAATCTGGAATGCTTGGGCTCTCAAGCCAGGAGGACACGTAGTTCCACGAAGCCGTCCTTGACTTCAACCCCTTGTAGCCTCCCAAGTCACCCTTTTTGGTGGTGGAAACAATAACAATTGGATGTCTAATTAAACTAACCTCCCAATCCTTTGCCCTTTCTTAGTTACCCAAGGTCCACAAAGTGGCAAGGGGAGGGAATACGTGGTAGAGGTGGAGCACAAGTATGATTACTTTGCAATGAATTAAATAATTATACAAGCTTAGGCCAATCTCTTTGCAAGGTGTGGGAAAAAATAAATAATTTAAATTGCTTGGAAAATTAAAGAGAAACCCCACAACAATGGCACAAGTGGAGGACAAGCCTACCGTTTTGGCCAAGGTGGGTATAGAAAGGAAATTAAATGACTTGGAAATCAAAGAGCAACCCCACAACAATGGCACAAGTGGAGGACAAGCCTACCGTTTTGGCCAAGGTGGGTGTAATGAAAGAAATGCAAGGAAATAAATTTAAATCTAGCCTCACGATATAGCAAGGATGACTTAGGCCAATCTCTTTGCAAGGTGTGGGCAATTTGTCCTAACTAATTACAATATCAGATTTTTATATTTTCTTGAGAGAAGGAAAGCCCAAGAGAAGATGAAAGGGGATTTGATATCCCAACTTTAGAATGCCTTTTGAGTTTCTTGGGGGCTCAAAACAAGTAGCACTTCCCCTTTTTGTTGAAAATATGCATAAAAATCAACAAACTATATTTGCTAGAAAATGCTACAAACACCAAGAATCTTGTTAATTTTTGTTAGCACAATGAAACATAAATTTAAATAGAGAAATCTGAATATAAAAGTGAGTTTTTAATGACTATTCTAGAGCAAAAGAATGCTTATGAATGAGAAGAAAATGGTGGATAAAAGAAGAAAATAATGGAAACTTTAGTTGATTGAATGAGTCAGTTTCCCACTCTGAAAGTCACTACTCCAATCCTCTAGTGACCTGCAAATGAGTATATTTATTTCTACACAAGACATAAGGAGGTGAGAGCATCTAAAAGGCATGAAAAATACTTTGTTTGACTTGAAAGAAACTACCACAAAACTAATAGTAATACTACTACTAATTATTCCCAAGCAAAATACTTTGCTTGGGTATCCAAGTTAAATTAGTGAATGCAAAAAATACAAGAAGTAAAATGCACAATATCACCTCACAAGAACACCATGAAGAGCATCAAGAAGACTCCCAATGCACACAATAGATCCTCCAAAGCTTCATTTTATTATTCCAAAATGTTGCTACAAATACTTGTAGCAAGATTTACAATGAGAGAATGGGAGAGTGAGAGAAACGAATGGGAGAAATTTTGGCATAGTAGGGGATGTATAGCATGGTCACTTACAACAGTTCCAAGTCTTAGTCATCCATTGGGCTCGATCATTAGAACACCTTTCACCACTTTGGAGGATTTATGTGAGTGAAAAACTCAAGGATAATTAAAATTGCAGCTAAGAAAGATTAATTACCGGAGGAAAAAAACACTTGATGAAAGGACTTCCCTAATGATAAATTACTAGATAACTAGATAAAAATTTACTCATGCTAGCATATTACAATATTATCCCATGCAAGGGAGCGGACATTCTAAGTACATAGAAATGCGTGTCGAGGGAAATTTTTTCCCACTGAGCCAAAAGTATTCAAATTGGTTGTACCACTAGGCACATATCTTTATGGTATATGACATTGACCTCCTAGTCGAAATAGGTGGTCAACATCTGGGTCCACATGGGGACATATGTTCGATCTTTGGGGAAGGAGAGCATGCGAGAACCTCAGAATCTACAAAACAGAGTGCTCACCAATACCCAACATAAGTACATGTGTAAAATAATGAACCATAAATAAATGAAATGATATTGACAATAATCACATAAATGAAATGATTATACAATGAACTATATACTTGTGACTGTTGACCACCTATTTCGACTAGGTGATTATACAATGACTATACCTCCCTTCTCAAGAATCTCATATCTCAAGTGAAACATTCAACAACTCTCTTGTAACTCAAACTCTAACTCAAGGATGCTTCCCCTTTTCTTGCCACATACCCCTTTTCCCTTTATTTCACTAAAAACATGTCCAAACATGTTTCCGACAATTTTTATAAAATTTAGCAATTCTGATTTTTTATGTCTTTTTTGGCTTTTGGGAGTAAAATTGACTTTTTAGTGATTAAAATCACTAATTTCACTCACAAAAGTGGGTACTTAGGTAAAGTGGGTGCTCTAGGTTAAAAAATGAACACCGCTAAGGCATATGATGCCTCCTAGTACCACTTTTTTAATACAACTTCAAATTACAATTAAAAATTTATGTTTTACGGAAAACAATTTATTAACTGAAAAATTAAAAAATCCTAAGGAGGACTTAGCACATTTCCATAAAACTCTAGGAGGATGTTTAGCATGGTAATATACATTAGACACTAGTCTTAGATGACCATGCTAAGGCCTAACCATGAGTATATACTCCAGCTTTGGAGAAATTGAGTGGAAAAACTCGAAAATTATAAATTGCTTGGACAACAGAATATAATTAACAAGTAAAAAAAACACTCTAGAGTAACAACTCATGTCTAAGTCTTAGGAGGATAATAATTTTAGAAAATCATCATGCAACACCTCTTATTACAATTCCCCGCAGGGTATGGAAATGTGGTAAAAAGGTTTAAAAGGGGCCATAATGGTCGACTGGACTTCTGAACTCTGAATTTTGAACAAGTGATTGTTCAATCTTTGGCGGCTCAACTACAAGTCCATCCTAGTGCAACTTGGTTGATAACAGACACCATATGAATGGTGCCATATGGAAATTAATGGATGGTGACACATGACACTTACTTATTGGAGACACGCGACAACCAATTAACTTGTGATACATGACAATTGATGGTGACTTATCAAGTGATGACACATCACGACACATGCACTTCTGACTCATCACACTGACTGGGCATGCCATTGGACGCTGACTGGGTGTGAATGGATTATAATTTTGGTCAAAATATTATTATTTAACCAATTTTCGAAGGGAGGTCGAATCCCTTAAGCTCCATAATCTTCTTCTCATGTTTCTTACTAAGTGTATAATACACTTAGTATTTTATACCATGAAGATTTGTAATATCCCAATGAATGTGGGATAACATTTATGAAGAAAAAGTCGAAATTTCCAAAGAGGGAAAAAACGAATTTGAAATCAAGGGTTGAGATTGCCCTAAGACATCAGATCGATGGTGGTTGAGTCACGATCTTGTAGAGGCCATAACTTGAGTTCCAAGCGACGAAATTGCACAAATTGTATACTGTTGGAAAGGTATTTCAATGAAGAAGATGATGATACAATTTTTGAAGGTTTAAAGTGGCCACATTTTTCTCAAAAATTGAAATATCAGTCAGCTTCATCTTTAATGGGTCTGCGTGATAACTCAACTTCACGAGCTCATATCTTAAGATCCGTGAGTCGGATTTGGGAAAAATTTATATCGTTGGAAAGCTAAGACGATGAAGATCACATATGAAGTGATTTTCATAGATGAAACGTTGACTATCACTTCCATAAAATTAAAATACAGTCCTCTTTTATGGGAAATTAATTAAATTTTGAAAATAAAAGTTTATTTAAAAACTTTTATTAAAAAAGGAAAGAGACCCATTTTAAAGATACAAATGATAATGATGTGAACTCATTTAAAACACTGTAATGTCCCCATTTTTGGACATTATTATATTACAGAGTGTTATGCCTACTAGAGTAGCCAGATGGGGGTGACAACGAGTTTAAGAGATATTGAGGGGTTTTATTGGGCCCGACTTGCATCGTTCATCATATTTCATCATCAAGATCCATTCCGCGCAACTTGGCTTTGGTTTCGTTGCATTCTGGCGATTTCCGTAATTTTGAGTTATTATGCGTCATATTTTAATTAATTTCACTAAGAAGGTCATTTTAGGCATAATACTTGGAGAAACCTCTTAGTCTAATATCTCATCGGAATCGGGAGGAAGAACACTATAGGATTAGATGATGAGAAGTGACTTCTAGTGGCCGAAGAAGCCACAGGGATGAATAAATCACTTTTTAGAGGAAAAAAGGCCAATTAATTAATAAAGTGATTTAATTAAAGAATAATAAAAATAAAGTAAAAGTCACTTGGAGGGAAAAGGTGAACATGGGGGATAAAAGAGATATAGGGGCCTCTATTCTCTCATTATGTTGTTTATCATTTTGATGTCTAGCTTCTTGTTAAAGAGCCCATGCACTTGGGGGTTTTGAGGGTTTTGATTGAACAAACCCTAGAGATCAGCTTGGTGGTGAATGATCTCACCCAACCTGGTCGAAGCTTGGTCACGGAGGTGAAATATTCCTCCCTCACCATTCTACATCAATTCTATTCAGTTTGAGGAAGTTGGAGGAAGCAGGGCGCACTTATGGGGGTTTCCAGCAGGTTGGGCGCATCACTTGAGGAAGAGCAATTCAATTTGGCTTGGGAAAGCTAGATCTACAGTAGCACACTCTCAAGGATTGATTGCTAACACCATAGCACCTCTTTGCATCAATTCTTGATAGGATTCTTCAAGCCATCCATTCTATCTCCCAGTGGGGTGCATTTTCTCTTCAGGAGGGCGCATTGTTCCTAGGAGATATAGTGGTATGGAGTGGGAGATCACTCCCAGCAGTTTGGAGATTTATCATATGGGTTTCCTATTCCCCGATCTACATTTTGGTATTTGTTTTCAGTGGATTAGAGGCCATATCCTTGGAGGCGGAATTTGCATGGTTCCTACAGCCAGAAAGGGCGCATCTTGCTAGAGAGGGAAGCACATACTATCCATCTAGAATAGTCTTACCTACATTTTCACTGATCTTCATGTCTTTATACCTCAAACAAACTTGGGTCCCTTATCCATACCTTTTTTCTACCAAAATTTGCTATCGGAATTCTCCAAGGGTTGACATCAATCTACAACATCACTCTTCACGGGTTGACATCAATGACAACCAACTATCCAAACCATCTATCCATCAATATAAACTAACTATCCAACAATTCTCTTGTGTTGTCTCTCTTGTATCTTTCTATTTTCATATGTTGTTGTGCTATCTTCATCATTCATAAATAAAACCCAATAAAACACTTCCAACACAACTTTGAAAAGAAACCTGCAAAACAATCAAACAAAATCATACAACAAATCATAAATAAAAACCTAAGTTCGTAGCGAATCTACTTGGGAATATTACATTTTACTCGAATGATGAGTATTTTAAAAGTTATTCTAATGTTTATTAATTCATTTGGCTACAATGATTTTAGTAATTGGGCCAAATCATTCCTCACAACATTATTGGATATTCAACTAATTTTTACAAAGAAAACATTGGAGCTAAGAAAATATTATATTAAGGAATTCATCTTGTCATGAGGTGATGGTTAAGTAGTTATTCATGTTATCGCACAATCTGTACTTGCCCAAAGCCCAAGGCAAGTAAGGGAGATTGGCATAAAAAAACAGGATATCCTATCACTGTCACCTTAATAGGAAATCCCCACTTTTTAGGGATAGGCAGGGTCTACTCCAGGGGAGGTGTCCCCGGTAACCTAAAGAGATGGAAAAATAGGGTTATGGTCAAGATATATTCCCCCCTCTCACTGGTTACCAAAGTCACTAAGTCCGTGTCTAAAATATGAGGTTAATGTAGTGCTTGATGTCCCTGCCCGGAACAAGACAATATAGCATGCATATACAATAATTTCAAGTACAAATATGATAATAACACCTCAATAGACAATGGACAGTGAAAATAAGTGCTAGCTGATATGAAGTTGCAGAAGTTAATAAGTTTACAACAACAATTAATAAATTGTAACAACTGCAATAAAATCTCTCCATAATTGCTTGAAAAGACAATGAAAAGATAACATTTACTAAGCAGAATGATAATCGAATGTCATAAGCAACTTCTGAAGTGTTTAGCTAGTATTCAAAGTCAATTATGCAGAAAATATGTTGTAGCTAGATGGTTGTAGCAAACATTTATAACAACAACAAGAAAGTTAGCGATCTAGGATAAATTAGTGTTAGATTTAATTAGTAATAGCTTAAGAGAATAGTGTTTGAGTGTTTGATCAACCTTCCAACAAAAGAGAGACAAAAGACTAGTGCCTTTAGGGTTTATGGAGTCAATTATATCAACACATTAACTTGGAGAGACAACAATGATTATACTTTTCTAAAAGATAACAAGGTGGAAGCTTGAGAAGTAGTACCTTAAGTTCTCAAGCACCAAGCCTCAAAGAGAAGGTTCAACTATGGTGTAGGCACTTCTAGGGCCTAGTGATTTCTCATATCCTTAGACTCTTGAAAAATATTTAATGCAATAAGAACTAGACAAAGCTTCTAAATTGATAGCACTTTAGGGATCTAGAATTTTGTCTAGACAAGATCTTCTTAAGAAAAACTAGCAAAATAAAGAGCAAGAAAGAAGCACCTTATGTTTCTTACTCAGAGGGTTTCAAGCAAACAATTTCATAATCTTACATATGAACAAGTAAACATACCATAGACATTTATCATGAAATGAAAATTGAAGATTTACTTACTTCACCAAGAATAATCAAGCACAAAAACCCTAGATTGCCAAAATTTCACCAAGAAATGATCCAAAATGCATCCAAAATAGCCTCCAAGCAAGTGTGTCTCGGTAATTTCAGCCAATAACCCCTTTAGGGAGAAACTTTCAGTCCTCCCTCTTGTGAGAGGTGAGTTGTGATGTCAAAATTCGAGCACTTTATGTTTATTTATACAAAATTTTGACCTTTAATTAATTTTCAGGTCAAAATAAGGCCGACTTGGCCAATTTACAATAAAATTCAATTTTGACATAATAAAAATTAATTATCATCTAAAGACACCTCCAAGGGTAATGTCATGCCCTTCTAGGGTGACATTGAGGCCAAAAGGTGGAACATTGAGCCTAAAATGTAGGGTTCTTGGCCTCCAAAGGCCCTAGATGATACCCACACATGCCACCAGGCTCATAAATGCCTCCAAAATGAAAACCCTAGCTATGGATGACGTCTAGAGTCATTATGGTGACGTTCAGGGCCCTCAAGGGCCAACGCCCATGTGTAAGAGAAAGGTCCCCCTGGGTCTAGGTCTTCCAGGGTGCCTCTGAAGGCAACACCCTTCTTTTTCCCGGTGCAAATATTCAATTTATTCTTACCTCTGGTTGGGGTTGCAACATCCATCTGTGGGATTTAAGCCCCCATGAAGGTCTGAGATAGTCATTCCCTCATGTGTACCTGTCCATCGGGCAAGGTCCTGTAGTAGCAACAAGTACGCCCTCCATGGGTTTTTTGACCACCTATTTCGACTAGGGGGTCAACGTCATATATCATGAAGAGATGTACCTAGTGGTACAACCATTTTGAATATTTTTGCTCAACAGGGAAAATTTTTCCCTCGACATGCTTTTCTATGTACTCGGAATGTCCGCTCCCCTACGTGGGATAATATTGTAATATGCTAGCATGATTCAATTTTTTTCTAGTTACCTAGGAATTTTTCATTAGGGAATCCCTTTCACCGAGTGTTTTTTTTCCTCAGGTAATTAACCTTACTTAACTGCAATTTTAATTATCCTTGAGTTTTTCACTCACATAAATACTTCGAAGTGGTGAAAGGTGTTCTAATTATCGATACCTATGGATGACTAAGGTTTATAAGTGTTTTAAATGACCATGCTAGGCATTTCCTAGAGTCTTGCGGAATTTCGTTAAGTTTTGATAGGATTTTTTTAAATAACTAAAATTCCCGCAAACTAGGGATTTTTAATTATTTTTTATGTAAAATGTAAAAAAGTGGTCCTTGGGGATTTTGTATAGGGGTATGAGTATTCAAAAAAATAGTTTATGAACCCCTACAACCTTGGACCAAGTCTCATCTCATTTGGACAAGTTTTTATAGGCCATTGTCCATGAGGAGTCCAAGTCAGTAAAAAATCAACATGTAATTGGCTAAATTAAAATAGCCAAATTTTGTAAAAGTGACTAAAGTCATGGGAGAGAGTGGGAAAATATTCCTAGTGCATTTACTAAGTTGGGAAAGTGATTTTCCACTTAGAGAAACCCCCCTTGCTAAGCCAACAACCTCAAGTGATCATTTCTTAAGAAGAGGGGCGCCCCCCTTGCTCACGAACACATGGAAAATAAAAAACAATGCAAGAGGGCCCCCAAAACTTTAGTGGTACCCCCCTTTGACCCTAAATTCACTTTTGATGAGTGGGAAAGGTGTTTTCCCCCTTCCCCACTCACCCCTCAAGCCTCACCCACTTCACTAACCCTAAAAGTGTGCCCCCCTTGAAGAGACACTCTCCCCTTGGATGTGTGACACTTGGAGCTCATCCAAGTGGGGTCTCTCCTCTTCCTCATCTATAAAATAAAGTCTCTCCTCCTCATTTATTCATCAATTCTTAGAGAAAGTATACTATGCCAAAATTTCTCCCATTCTTCTCCCTCTCTCTCCCATTTTCTTATTGTAAATCTTGCTACAAGTATTTGTACCAACATTTTGGAATAATAAAGGAAGCTTTGGAGGATATATTGTGTGCATTGGGAGTCTTCTTGGTGCTCTTCATGGTGTTCTTGTGAGGTGATATAGTGCATTTTACTTCTTGTGTTTTCTTTGCAGTCACTAGTTTAACTTGGAGACTCAAGCAAAGTATTTTGCTTGGGAATAATTAGTAGTAGTATTACTATTAGTTTTGTGGTAGTTTCTTTCAAGTCAAGCAAAGTATTTTGCATGCATTTTAGATGCTCTCACCTCCTTGTGTCTTGTGTAGCAATAAATATACTTATTTGCAGGTCACTAGAAGATTGGAGGAGATATTTTCAGAGTGGGAAACTCACTCATTCAATCAACCAAAATTTCCATTATTTTCCTCTTAGTGTATCCACCATTTTCTTGTCTTTCATAAGCATTATTTTTCTCTAGGATAATAATTTAAAAAATCACTTTTATATTCAAATTCCTCTATTGAATTTATGCTTCATTGGGATAAAAGAATTTAACAAGATCATTGGTGTTTGTAGCATCTTCTAGCAAATATACATTGCTTATTTTTATGCAGATTTTCAACAACAAGGAGGAGGTGCTACTTGTTTTGAATCCCCAAGGCACCCAAAAGACATTCTTAAGTTGGTATATCAAATCCATCTTCATCTTCTTCTTCTAAAGATTTTTAAGAAACCGAGGAGAGGCTCTTGGGATTTCCTTCTCTCAAGTATATGTGAAAAATATGATATTGTAATAATTTAGGAAATATTGCCAACACCTTGCAAAGAGATTGGCCTAAGCCATCCTTGCAAAATCGTGAAGGCTAGAGTTAGATTTATTTCCTTGCATTTCTTTTATTACACCCACCTTGGCCAAAACAGTAGGCTAGTCCTCCACTTGTGCCATTTTTGTGGGGTTTCTTTTTCTTTATAATTCTTTATAATTCTTGTGTTACACCCACCTTGTCCAAAATGGTAGGCTTGTCCTCCACTTGTTCCATTGTTGTGGGGTTTCTCTTTAAATTTCCAAGTCATTTAAATTATTGCAAGAGTAATCATATTTTTGCTCCACCTCTGCCCCGTATTACCTCCCCTTGCCACTTTGTGTATCTTGGGTAACTAAGAAAGGGAAAAGGATCAGAGGTAGTTTAATTAGGAACCTAAATTGTTATTGTTTCCACTACCCAAAAGGGTGACTTGGGAGGCTACAAGGGGTGTAAGTCGGGGATGGATTCAAGGCACTAAGTGTCCTACTTGCTTGAGTGCCCAAGCATTCCGGGTTGACCTGTGGAGCTAGGGAAGGACCTTGCTTGTCCTTCTTCTTGAGCACCCAACAATTCCTTTTGGTTGAGGGGATAACATTTTGGTGCAATCACATAGTTTAGGCTTGTATATTACACATTTTAATCCCCTTAATCAAAGAGAGACCTAAAACTTATTAAAATTAACCTACACACTACATTCACAACACTTGCAATTTCAAGTTCAAGCAATTTACTTTTCAAGTTGTGCAATCTTATTCTCAAAGAAATTTACTTTTCATGTGATTCTAATTTCCAAGCAATTTCATGTTTTAAAGTCACTTTCTCTCATTATGGATACTTAAATGTGTTAGAGATTCTTTATTTTTATTGTAAGGATTCTTTATGTATTAGGGAATAATTGCCTAGATATAGTAGTCATTTATTGTCTAATTTATTGTGTAGATATTCTATGCTTTGTTTCAAGTTGTAGATATATTTAATTGTTCATCTCAACAAGCAAACTTTGGGTATATTTTAGGCACTGGTCTATTTGTTATATTATCTCAATAAAGGTTTGTCTGTCATTTAAAGAATTGCATTTTCATTGTTTTCTTGTCATTGGGTTGGGTTTCCCTAATAAAAACCAAATTAACTCTTAGATCATCAATCAAAACTGAACATAGTAAGTAGGGTCTACCCCCCTTAGCTTCGATAGGAGTGAGCCTAGACAAAAGAGGTCTAGATCGAGGTGAAAATGGTTCTAGACTTAGGCTTGTGTCTCTAAGGACACACTAAGTGGATTGGAGGCTTCTCCACGTTAGTAGGTGTGTATAAGGACGACAACATGGTTCATAAGTCACAGGGATCATAGCATGTAAATCACATCCAATAATTAAATTACCCAAACATGTGAATCGAACCCCCCTTAACCCAGACAAATTCTCAAAGACGTTATGCAACTTGACAAGTTAGGTTTGGAGAAGGTCTTAGGGTGTCCTATTGGGTTAACATCTCTTAAGTTTGGGGTGTTTCCCAGGTGCGATCTAATCCAAGTCATGTAAGTGTATGAGGTGGCATAGGGTAAGTATTTGGGCATGAGGTGCACATAATAACATGGAAATTTAAAGTCTTACCTGTGGGTGCCTTTGTAGAGGGCGAGCTGCACCTTGTCATAAATGCAATTGTTTCCTAGCCCATTCATTGCCTTTTATTCTTAGATTTATTTCTTTTGATCTTTTTCTTTTGTGCTTCAAGGGAATAGTTGAGGGCCTGTTGACCACCTATTTCGACTATGTGTCAATTTCATGTACCATGAATCTATGTACCTTGTGGTACAACATATTTTGAAGACTTACGGCTCAACAAGGCAATTTTTCCCCCCAACACGTCTTTCTATGTACTCAGAATGTCTGCTCCCCTGTGTGGGATAATAATGCAATAGGTTAGAATGAGTCAATTTTTAGTTAGTTGCCTAGGAATTTATCATTAGAGAAGTCCTTTCATCAAGTGTTTTTTTTCCTCATGTAATTAATCTTGCCTACTAGACANGACGTTCTAATGATCGAGCCCAAGGGGTGACTAAGATTTAGGAATGTTGTAAATGACCATGCTAGACATCCTCTAGAGTCTTGCGGAATTCCGTTAAGTTTTGATAGTTTTTTTTTAATTATTAAAATTTTCCATTAATTGAAAATTTTAATTATTTTTTATGTAAAATATAAAAATTTAGTCCTTGGGGATTTTGTATAGGGGTGTGTGTACTTAAATCAAATGGAATATGTCCCCCTACACCCTTGGACCAAGTTTCAACTCAATTGGACAAGTTTTTCTAGGTCATTGTCCATGAGGAGTCAGAGTAAGTCAAAAGTCAACATTTAATTGGCTAAGGTAAAAAAGCCAAAAATTGTAAAAATGATTAAAGTCATGAGAGAAAGTGGGGAAATGATTCCTAATGTATTTCCTAAGTTGGAAAAGTGATTTTCCACTTAGAATACCCCCCCTTTCTAAGCCAACAACCAAAAGTGGAAACTCCCTAGTGAAAAGTGTGCCCCCCTTGCTCATGAACCCATGGGAAAACAAAAATTAAGGTGAGAGGGTGGACAAAACCCTAAGTGCGCCCCTCCTTGAGCCTAAATTTATGTTTGGTGAAAGTAAAAGGTGTTTTCCCCCTTCCCCTCTCACCCCTCAAACCCTAACCCTTGCTAAAACCTTAAAAGTGCGCCCTCCTTGACTTTGTCTCTCTCCCTTGGATGAATGACACTTGTAATTCATTCAAGAGGGGTCTCTCTTCTCTCCCTCATATAAAAGAAAGCCTACCCCTCATCATTTTCACATATATTCTCACAACAACTCTACTATGCCAAAATCTATCCCATCTCTCTCCCACCTCTTTCTCATTCTCTCCCATTTTCTCTCATGATTCATGGTGCCATTGGGAAAATCTTTTCATGGTTAATAAAATAGAAGCTTTGGAGGATTTATTGTGTTTCTGGAGTATTATTGGAGCCATTGTGTTGTGGATCTATGAGGTAATATTGTTGCAATTCATTTCATTTGTAGTTCCTTGCTTGCATTTTACTTGGAGACCCATGCAAAGTATTTTGCTTGGGATAGATTAGTAGTAGTCTTACTATTAGTCTTTGTGGGTTGTTTCTAGTAGATTTGGAAATTATTTTGCAAGTTATTAGAACACACTCACCTTCTTTGTATTTGTAACATCCCACTCTTGCGTGCACCTGATGTGACTTATTCTTTGAGGACACTTGCGTGCAAGTGATCTGGTTCATTATATGATTGACTGCTTCGCTTATGGATTCTGATGATGAGACTGTGGATTATGATGTCATGTTATGTTATTATGTATAGAATAGACAGGTGCTATTGACTAGTTTCTCCTCAATGTGCAGGACTCTTGATAGATTGAGGATTCTGATGGAATCGATGGACCTCCTTGGACTCTGGATCGAGTTAGGGAGTGGACTGTATATGGTTTGAGTATTTTTGTTATTGCACATGTGACATATGACTGGGTATATTATGATGTTTATGAATCACTGACATTTTTTGTTGATGGATGCAGGCTGACAATTGCTTGCTAATCAGACTCACATTTGCAGTAAAGGGGTCATGCATGAAAACCAGAGATATTGAGGGAGAGGTGTGGCATCATCCTTGCCACAGCCTACTACCACTCCCGTTGTGGCTCGAACTGTGGGTTAAAAATTCCCTAGTTCGAGAGATCTACGATGTCATGAGGGCAGACTGAAACAATCGCTCATGAAGATTCTAAGGGGTGCGCAATAAGGCATGGTCCTTATTCCTTAAAGGCCCTTAGTCTCCCACAAGGTTGTCTGACGGAGTATTGACTCCAAGGGTTGGACGTCTACCAAAATCAATCAAAAGGCGAGTGGCACCCTTGGAGCACATAGTGCATCTGGAAGGGCACATCGCATGATTAAAAAAATGATGAAAGACGAGTGACACCCTTGGAGCATGTAGTGTGTCCTGAAGGGCACGTCGCGATTTTAACACTGGTGAGTCAATGAACTTAGGTTCCTAGAAAACAGTATTTTATTTGACTTGGTCAGCCTTAAATAAATGTTGTATGAGTAAAGCATATTAATTATAAAAAATTTCCCTTAAAAATTGCTAAGCCTAGTTGAAATTAAAGCCTAGGTCTAAGTAGGATTTGAGGAATAAAATTGAATTCAACAATTAATAAAAGGGGGGTGGAGAAAAATCAAATTTAGAATTTAAAGGAGAAATAAATTATCTAAAAATTAATTACTGATATGTGCAAAGACATGCTAATTTGGAACTTAGACATAAAAGGGAAATTAAATGCAAAAGAAATGTGGAACATAAAAATGAATCTAGTCTAGAGAACTTTCCTAAATAAACTCAACTAATCTTTAAGAAAGGCGTCAGTCATTAAGGGAAATTGAGGGAATAAAGGAACAAAAAGGAGCATTTTTAGGAACGCTTTTAGGTGGGTGAGGGAATTTGACAAATTAAATTAATTTATTAAATGAATTTATGGTGCAACTAAGGGATTGGGTGACAAGTGTACGAGAGAGAGTTTTTACTAATTTAATTTTAAATAAAGAGAATTTAATGTGCATTTTGGCAAAGGGTCACTAAGAGAACTCTATAAAAGAAATGGCAGAGAAGATAAAGGGGGACAACTGGTATGCGTAAGGTTATGCTGTCACATTTTGCTTCACTGTTTTTTCTTGTGGGAGTTGGGATACCCAGCTCGAAAATATAGTGGTAGCTCAACCTTGCGAGGCGAGCTAGGTACTAGATTATTCTCTGGTTTGTGTGTGTGGCCCCTTTGTGGCTCAGGGGGCTCATGGGGAAGAAGAGTACCCCTAGAATTAGCTAGGAGGTACCGGTGAGGTCTCAGCGATTAGCAAGCGAGAGCTAGGAGGAACGCCAACTGCCGAAGAACACCAACAAGCAATTTCGTCGGTTACGGTTCTCATGTTAAATTTGCACTTGTATTTGTTTAATTTATGTTTATGGATTTAATTATTGTAGCAGTTGTAATGGTTTTCTTTTATCCCTGCTCAACGGTTTGGTTTTACCTCTACTAAGCCATTTAATTTTATGCTCAGAAGTTTTGTTTTTGTCTCGATGTTTTCCACTCCCTGGAATTTTACCTTAACTCTGATTTGTAAGCTCTTCCTTCGTCTGAATCTTCCTGAGTGAAGAAAGTCTTCGTGATTTACGTGAGATCCATTTCTCTACCCTTTAGCAAGCTTCTCGACAACTACCTCAGCTCTGTGTTATTCCTATTCAATCCCTGGGTCAAGCATGCAATGTCTGTGATTTTATTGGGCGCCTCTCTCCTGAGTTTTCCCTTTTTCCATCTATTGTAATGGGTAGTTAAGCCAACGTTTTCCCTATTTGATGCTCTGCATTTTAGCGAGCTATCTCTGCTTCAAGAAAATAGAAACGCCCAGTAACTTGAACCTTACTTAGCAGTCACCTCTACTATTACCCAACAATCTTTATGTCCCTCATCTCGGCGTTTTTTTTTTACTATGGATCCACTGGAATCTTCCCTCAATTATGAAGTGATTCCCTTACATTTGAGGGGAGGCCAAGGCTCCGTGATCCCTTTTTTTTGCGTTCCCTACTCTCACGATCTGCCCAGAATGGGGAATGCTACATGTGTTTTTCTTAAACCAATTGTTTTGTATTCACCCTCCACGAGTTGTCGATTGGGCACTTTCTATCTGCGTTTTCCAAGACCTCTCTGCGTATTCCTCTCCACCATTTTTCTACTGCAGTGAAATGGGGTTTAAATTGAGATTCGACTGAGAGAATCCACCCAAGGCTTGCACCCAGCCCAAGGGCGTCCCACGATTGTCTGAGAAATTTTTTATCAAGCACGAAATTCGCTGCCCCAAGCTCAACACGTAGTCCTGTACCCACCATGACTTTCTTAGAAATTGTTCAACTATTTTCATCTCCTTTGGCTATTGGTTCTTCTCTACTCCACCCATCTACTATAGCGATTCTTTCTTAGAAGGAATTACTGTAGTATCCTCTGTTGATGATTACAGTTGCATGAGACATCCTCCAGGACACAGACTGAGTGATTCGGCCTGTGAGAGAGCCCATGAGTTGGGTGTTCCCATGAGATGGGTGTGTTGTTCCTCTTTGAGACGAAGATGGAATGTTGTGTGCCCCTGTGTGGGGTGAGGAAGCTGATGATTTGGGTGTGCCCATGAGATGGGTGTGTAGTTCCTCTCTGAGACGGAGATGGAACACTGTGTGCCCCTGTGTAAGGAAGATGCCCATGAGCTGGGTGTGTCGTTCTCTTTGAGATGGATATGAAACACTATGTGCCCCTGAGAAAGGAATATTCCCATGAGCTGGGTGTGTCATTCTCTCTGATACAGAGATGAAACGTTGTGTGCCCCTGAGAAGGGAAGATGCCCATGAGAAGAGTGTATCGTTTGAGATGAAACGATATGTACCCCTATGAGGGGTGAAGGAACCCATGTGATGGGTTTATTGTCCTCCTCTATGCAGAGAGTTGAGATAATGTGATACTCCAGATGATGCTTCTTTGAGATGCAGTGAGAAAGACATCTGCTGAGTAGGACGTGCCTGTGGTTGAGCACAGGTGAACGTGATCCTAGTGGTTGAGCACTAGTGAGTGTGATTCTCCTATGAGACACAGTCAGATAGATATGTGGACTTCCCTGTGGCTGAGCACAGATGGATGTGCCCATAGTGGTTGAGCACTAGTGGGTGTAGGAGATCCCTTCCTATATTTTCCAACAGTCAGACTTACCTGTAACCCTATTTGTGATGTAAAGGGTACATGTCGGCCCCACCATAAAGTGAAAGATAATTAATGTAAAAAGATAATTAATATTGTAATTATTAATTATATTTTGAGTTATTGAGGTCGGTCCTATTTTTCCAATAGACACGTCATTTGATGTGATAAGTGTTGTATAAATAAAGGTAAATCCCCATTGTGGAAATACACTTATCATTGTGTCATCTCATTATTTCAGAGGTTGTGGTCTGAAATTATGATAATTACATCACCCTCTTGTGTGCTAGGTTTGGTGATGGTGTGGGAGGTCTTTCTCTTGAGAATATAGCAAAGGATTGACTGGGTTTTCTTCCCTTGTTGAGAAGGGTTTCCCATGATACTTCTTGCGTTCTTGTGCATGGTTATTCTTCTTGTGATCTTGGTTTGCTGCAGTAGTTATGGTTCAGTTTATGCTAAACAGTAAGAAAATTAAAAATGCATCAGCTTACCATAAAATCAACATGGAATCAGAGCGGGTTCTTAAAGAAGACCATATGCACAGTGAAAAGAAAAAATTGACAACCGTGGGAGCTTGTGGACTGCTAAGAGAGGGCCGAACCTTCTTAATTTTCAATGGTAAAGAATGAGGCTGGCCGCAGGCCTCTAAGGCTACCGAAGCCCAGAAGGAAGATCCTTGTGGTAGAAGGAAAGGGTCGGACCTAGTAAAATTCTGTGGTAACTCTCTTTAAAACTGGTCGTAGGCCTAAGACCCTGACCGAACCCTGTTTAAGCATCCTGGACAGCATGGGAAGGCAACCACCTTCTCTTTCGTGGCTCGGCCTACTAGAAAAGAGTAGTCGCAGCCTAGGAGAGGCTCGACATGCTAGCTATAGGTCTGTATTATAGAGTCTGAACAGTCTGAGGTAGCCAACAGTCCAGGAGTTCTTGAGGCAGCCATAACCGCAGACTCAAAGCAATTTTTAGACTAGCTTTTAAGGTCAATCTCTGATGTAAATTTAGGCATGCTTGGAGACCTATTCTAAGGACTGTTTTTAACCAAGTTAAGGGGTCTACTCCAACAAATGTTTTGAGGCATATTTAAAACTATTCTATGGATGAAAGATTAACTTTCTATGGCAACAACTAAGAGGCTTATATCTGAGGGAAGAACTAAGGCTTATGTTAGGATAAACCAAGTTAAAAAATGAGGGTATTTTCATGTTACAACAGAAGTCTGAGGCTATAATTTTTGTGCAAATGTTTGTTGGCAAACTTAATAGTTAAGGGTGAGTATTGAAGCAGTGTTTAGAAAAAAGGTTGAGTGATTATTCTTGACAATACAAGGCATGTTATGAGGCTCAAATTCAACAGATTTGAGATTGTAATGAAGGGAAAATTCGAAGTAGTTTAGGCTTGTTATAAGGGAAAATTGAAGGGAAAATCTGAGACAAGTATCAGGGTTGTTCTGATGCAATTCTGAGGAAGAACATGGTCGAGGGTTCATGACTGTTTTGTGAAGCAATTATCAGAGGTTTCTAAGAAAGAGTCTAACACAAGTTTTAGAGCATTTCAAGTGGAGAATTCAGATCTATCTTGGCAGAAGATTTAACTCAGCAAGGAAGCATAGTATAATGTGGCTACAAGGGCAAACAAGTCTATGGAAAACAAGCGAAGAATATCATTTCTCATCATGACATTGAAAAACAAGCAGAATCTCCATTGGTGTACACTCTTAGGTATGCACTTGTATACATTATTTGCATCATTGTCATAAGGGTAATTGCAGGAGGAAGGAACCCTTGATGCAATCATGGATCCAGAGGAATTTATTTAAAGGAACAACACACTGGAAGTGGAGACTCCAGGTTTGATTGTCTTAAATTATCATGCCTCTAACCTACATTTCTAAGGTTTCTACATTACAAGTAGGTGTTCTAGCTATGACAACAATCCTTAAATTTTTTTGATTCTAGAGATGTACTCATGAATATTCTCTAGGAGACATTCTTGTCTTGTTTCCTTTCATGTGTTTTCTTGTTCTAGGCAGGTTAACAACAAAGGAAGATGTTTATCCTTCAGACTTCAGAGGGAGTCACTTGACTCAGAAGGAGTCAAACTAATTGAGAAAGAGAGATAGTACCTTCTTCCTCTTCAGTAGTCCAGAGGGAGATAGCCATTGATATAGTTGATCCAGTTGTTCCAATTGATATTCCCAGGGATTTTGCAATAGGCCATAAAAGGATTGTCTGGGCTTGACAAAATCTGCAAGAGGCAGAGAGACATGCAACTGATGGAAGTGTCGAGAAATACAAAATGAGATTTGTAGTCAGAGGATTCTCACAAGTAGAGGGAGCGAACTATGATGAGACATATTGATCCAGTATCCCAATGCACTTCCATCTGTACTATCATCCATGAGTTGAAAACTACATCGGATGGATGTAAAGACATCCTTTCTCAATGGTTGAAGAAAGACATGTATGGACTAAAGCAGACACCTCGTGCTTGGTACGAGAAGATGGATAGTTTCTTGATAAGTTTGGGGTTCATCAAGAGTGTTGTTAATCCAAACCTATATTATTACATTGTTGGTGACGAGAGCCTGATTTTGGTGACTTATTCAGGAAATCCTTGTTGTTGGATACAAGCAAGCTTTGACTTCTTGTTTCAAGATGAAAGATCTTGGTATGATGCACTACTTCTTGGGACAAGAAGTATGATAGAGGACCAATGATATTTTTCTAAGGCAAGGAAAATATACAGTGGGGATACTAAAGAAGTTCAGTATCGCAGAATGAAAATCCATGCCTACACCGATGGTGATGGATTTGAAGAGAATGAATGATGATGATTCAGACGAGGTTGATCCAAAATTGATTGGATCACTGATGTATCTAGTTAACACTAGACCCAAGATATGCTATGCAGTGAATGTACTTCGTCAATTCATGAGTCAGCCAATATAGACTCACTAGATAGTAACAAAACATGTATTGAGATATCTACAAAACACAATTGGATATGGCCTAAGATATGCCTCCAGTGTAGACTTGAGCTTGTAGGGATATGTCGATTGGGTAGGGAGCGTAGTGGACCGAAAGAGCATGTTTGGTTATTGTTTTACCTTGGGGTCTTCCATGGTCCTGGTGCAGCAAGAAATGAATCTCTGTGGCCTTGAGTACCACAGAAGAAGAGTATATCGCATTGAGTGTGGCAGTCCGCGAAGCAGTGTGGCTTCGCAAAGTTTCTGACAGACTTATTTGATCATGAGATGGATCATATTATTCATTGTGATAACCAGAGTTGTGTGAAGCTCTCTGAGAACCACGTGTTTCATAATAGATTGAAACACGTTGAGATAAAATGTCATTATATCATAAGACATGGTGCAGAGGAAAGCAGTACACATGCAGTACCCTCCTACACATGAGCAGATTGCAGATATCTTCACCAAACCGCTTGCCAAGACAAAGTTTGAGTACTTCCATGAGAGACTTGTCCTAGTGAAGATTACCTCCCTAGCTAAGAGGGAGTGTTGATGACTACAACTAAGACGAAGTTTGAGTACTTCCATGCGAGACTTGGCCTGATGGAGAATGCCTCCCTAGCTAAGAGGGAGTGTTGATGATTACAGTTGCATGAGACATCCTCCAGGACACAAACTGAGTGAATCGACTTGTGAGAGAGACCATGAGTTGGGTGTGCCCATGAGATGGGTGTGTTGTTCCTCTTTGAGACGAAGATGGAATGTTGTGTGCCCCTATGTGGGGTGAGGAAGCCCATGAGTTGGGTGTGCCCATGAGATGGGTGTGTAGTTCCTCTCTGAGATGGAGATGGAACACAGTGTGCCCCTGTGTAGGGAAGATGCCCTTGATCTGTGTGTGTCATTCTCTCTGAGACAGAGATGACACGTTGTGTGCCCCTGAGAAGGGAAGATGCCCATGAGCTGGGTGTGTTGTTCTCTCTAAGACGAAGATGAAATGTTGTGTGCCCCTAAGAAGGGAATATGCCCATGAGATGGGTGTATCATTTGAGATGAAATGATGTGTACCCCTGTGAGGGGTGAAGGAGCCCATGTGACGGGTTTACTGTCCTCCTATGTGCATAGAGTTGAGATGATGTGATACTCCAGATGATTCTTCTGTGAGACACAGTGAGAAAGAGATCTGTTGAGTAGGACATGCATGTGGTTGAGCACAGGTGAACATGATCATAGTGGATGAGCACTACTGAGTGTGATTCTCTTGTGAGACGCAGT